>PVLD010003472.1:0-142013 GCA_004027595.1 Dinomys branickii | reverse complement strand
TTCCTCTCATCATCTCCTGCTTTCATCTTTTTCTTCACCAACTTCTCACCTGATTATAGCGATACTCATGTGTATCTTTCCTGACTGCCATAAAACAGGAAACTTACTAAAGTCATTAAATCCTACACTTCGCAAAGCAAAAGCATATATATTGTGCATACAGACATTTACATAGCATATAGTAACACATATGATCCTTGCAGAGGTATCATCTAGCAATACAAGTCTCAGAATCATATTTACAACATAACAAAAGGAGGGGAGGGGAATGAGGAAGAAAAAAACAATCAGGACATATTATGTACAGGCACAAACTCCCCATGACGAGTGTGAAACAATCAGGATATATTATGTACAGGCACAAATTCCCCATGATGAGTGTGAAACAATCAGGATATATTATGTACAGGCACAAACTCCCCATGACGAGTGTGTGATGCAGGCCACTACGAGCAGCTCTGAGCAGGATCTAAATCAACCAATTGGCCTTCCATGTTTACTTGTGAGTCTGTCCAAGGCCTAGGCCCCTTATCTGGAGATGGGCTGAGGACTCCTAGTAAGTGAACCTCTGTGAGTCACTGGTCCCAGCTGAGGCCTATAATGGTGAGCAAAGCCATGAAGCCTCAAAGGACAAGACAAGGTCACAGCTAAGGACACCTGGATCCAACCTCCATTAGCTAGATAGACTGTAGCTGCATGGATCTCACTCTTGGGTGGAGACCTTCCTGGAGATAACATAGCTCTCCTAAATTAACAAAATATCTTACTTAGAGAGGCTCTTGCGCAGTTTCCCCTTTCTTCACTGCCCCCCCTTGTTTGATAACTAAATAAATAAGAGCTTCCCAGAGAAGATCTGATCTTTGTCTTAGTTCCCAGAGAATCTCGAATTCTGTGAGAGGGTTTTGATCCTCCTGGAGCCCTAAAGTCATACATGTAACTCTGCGATTTAAGCCTTCACACTCTGCTCGTTTGGAATGTGATTATTATGTATATCAAAAGTGTACCAGTAAAATTTATTTTAAAATAATAACATATGTTATATGGCCAGGAGTTGTACTTTGAGTCCTTGCATACGGAACTGTACCACAGTTTAGTAGGTTAACCAAGGTACCTGAAAGCCTGAATAGAAGTACACTTGTACAACAGAGGGTGGGGCCTCAGCCAATCACAGCAGCAGCTTCAGTTAGTCAATCACAGCCGCCAGCTGATCAGACCATGTTCTAATGAGGCAAAGGCCCAACTGCAACCAGTAAGCTCCTGTGCCTCACTTCATTTTCTGTCCATAAATGCTGCCTGCCCAACTTGCTGGGTGGCGCTCCCAGAACCTCTTTGGCTCTGAGGGCTGCCAGCGTGAAAAGAGTTCTTTGTTCACCTACACTGTTCTAATTTTCTTTTAATACACTCTATCCTTTGGTTGGAAATTTCTTATTCAAAGGGAGAGGAAGGGAGAGGCAGTTAACTAAATATGACGCCAGAGAGTTCTACAAGAAAAAGATCGTCTCAGGAATACATCCTTTCTAAGAGTTCAAAATGAGGCTCACCTACAGCCGAGGTGCCTTTCTCAGGCGTTATCTTCAGCACTGTTCCCACAGATTCTGAGGCACTGGTGGCTGAATGCTCATCCCCAAAGGAATAGGTGTCTAAATCCCTGATTTGACTTTGCTGCCATCTTGTGGTGAGTGGGCTACTGGCCACAGGAACTTCAGCCGACAGCCTCTTCGCAATGGTGCTCTTGAAGCTAGAGTATGGCGTGGTAATTGAATCAAATACCTGTTTAACAACGGAGAGTTGTAATTTATAGTGTCTTCAATGATACAAACGCAAAAGTTCCTTAAGAGAGAATTGTGTGACTAATACAACGCAAAATATGTTTATATGAGATTTTCATGACCTAAGAAAACATTACAAATGTATTTTAAGTACCATTACAAACTTTGAGCCTCTGCTCAAGTGTGTTTGGATGTACCAAAATAGTTTAAGGGTAGTTATACTTAAATTTAAAATATAACATGAAATAACACTACATTATGAAATTTAGACGTTCAGTATCAATTTCCCCCACTTTTCAAAGTTTTTAGCTGATTCCAACTAATTTGAAACACTGTGGGAGTAAGCAGCAAGTCTGTAGGGCACAGTCAGGTAATCTCTGTAATACTAGTCAAGTAGCTCTTTATCTTGGAACCATCAGGTTTGAAGATACATTTAATTCACCAAAAAAAAAAAAAAACATGATGGAGGAAGGAGACACTTGCTCAAAGTTTTTCTTGGTATCTTAGAATTTAAATATACAATTTTTTAAAAAACAAAATCTTGAGTTTTAAAGAAGGAAAATAAAGAAGAATACATCTGTGACACGTCCACTAAGAGAAATGATGACAGAATTCACACCAACAATACATTGCCCGCCTCTGTAGGTCTCTGCTCCCCTGCTCAGCCACTGTCACTCTGTCCCTTAGAATATTCCCCTCTTGGGATCTCTTCCCCAATTCTCTGCCAGGACAACCCCTACCCCACCTTCAAGGCTGAATTCATCAAGAACTCCTTCAGGAAAGTGCCTCAGAAATTCCCTTCATCCTTGTCCAAATGCACTTGGCAGCCTGTGGTAGGCCAAGTAATAGTCCCTAATGATATCCAGGTCCTAATTCCTGGAACCTGTACATATTAAAGGAGGAAAAAGCAAAGGGTTTTTCAGATGTGGTTAAATCAAGGATGAACGTGCCTTAAAATGGAGAGACTCTCCTGGATTATCTTGGCGCACACACATAACCTTGTAAGAGGAAGGAGAGGGAGACTTGGCTGTGCACAGGACGGGAGATGGCACCATGATCACGGAGCTGAGACTGCAATGTTAAGGTCCAAAAGCCCAGAAGTGCTGGCAGTCAGCAGGACCTGGAAGCAGCAAGGCATGGATTCCCCCCACCCCAGAGCCTCTGGAAGAAGCAAGACCCTGCCAACAGCTTGGCTTTGGTCCAAAGAAACTCATCTCACACCTGAGAGAAAATGCATGTGTCTTTCAAGTCACCAAGTTTGTGGCAATTTGTTGCGGCAGCCAGATTGTAATGTACAGAACTAATGCACAGCCTGTCTTGGATTTCACAGCTCAATATGTGGACAGCATCACAACAAAGAATTAAAACTAACATGTATTAAGAACTTAATGTGCCAAGTAATGGATTATATAAATTAGATTAAGTATTTCATCATTATCCTATGAGGGAGGTACTATTATTACCCCCATTTTATAGAGTTGGAAAATAAAACCTAATAGAGTTAAACAACCCAAGCAAGGATTCGGGTTGGGTTACTGAACAGACACCATCTCTGTGAGTGGCACTCTTTGGAACCCGCAGTGCATAACCTTCACAACCCGCTAGAACAACACTGTCGAGGTCTGAGCTGTAACAAACCAGTGAGGTCCCTGTGCTTCAGCGGCCATGCTCATCATCCGCTTTTCTGTGCGTTTTTATTTCTCTCCTCCTATACCACACACTCCGGAAGAACAAGGACTCTTTATACTTCATCTTACTTTCCTCAAGGCATAGCATGTTTCCCGGCAGCTAGGAACTCCATAATAAATAAATGAATGAACCTCTTTCCCTAGAGGCCGTGAGTGCTAAAAAATAAAAAAGACACAAGGAATTTAAACATGAATCCAGAGGCAAGGAAATAGGCTACTTTCTTCTCTGTTAAGAACAATATTCATGTTGGACAAGGTAAAACATTTGCACAAAAGCTGGAGAGTGGCATAAAGCAATAAAAGCACACCTGGGGATTTTAAATAAGTCCAAGTCTCTTGGGTGAGATAAGTGACACCCAAGAGTACTGACAACGCTTGCAGACCTAATATTGATACGTGTCATTGATCGATAGAAAAAAAATTCCAAATAAGAAAATTGGCCTCCACAGACAAACGTTTTCATGATTTCCGGGTGGGGGAGCACACAGGTAACGGAATAGATTTGTTGCAAGCATCCTAGATGAAACGAGTCTTCTCCAGTCTATGTTAGCCTGAGTTAATCCCTGGGATGAGCTCTAGGGGTTTCTCCCTGACCTGCCTGACGCCACTAGGCTTGTTACCAGTGGCTTAAGGGGAAATTTATTTATTAAAGTTGTTCATTATTTTAAACTGAAAAAAGTTAAAATATTAAAGAATTCAGAATTCAAAGCCTTAAACAAGAATCAAAAGCAACAAAATTAAATTCAAGATCTTTTTCATTGTAGAAGCAAAAGAAGAGAATTGACATGTAGTTAGACAGCCGCCACCAGGAGTAAACAGTATGATGAAACTGCCTTTTTTAAAAAAAGCAATAGTTTCAGGTCTCATTAAGAGAAAAAAAAAGACAGTGTCCTGAATAACAGAAAGCAAAATCCCACTTTTTGGAGACCAGTCAGAACTCACCTGGAGAAATAAATGGCTCCAGGCTCACGACTGCTGTTTAGGAAGGGAGACAAGCGAGCCAGGAGTCGAAGCCCGAGTTCATCGGGAAGAAAGGGACGGCAACCACAGGGGCCACGGTAAGCACGAGAGAGCACCACCCCGCAGTACGTGATGACGTCAGAGCCCAGAGGGTTTAGAAGAAAGGAGACTCCAAAGGCGCTCTCTTCAAACTTTTAAAGGGTGATAATTTAAGAAAAAAGAAAGACTTACTTTGCACGACTCCCTATGACAAAACCAGATCCAACGAATGGTGGGGACAAATTTTTATTCAATACAAAGAGCTGTCCAAGAAGGCACAATTCCTGTTAACACTGAACTTCTCCATCAGTCCTTCCACGGGGAACACATATGTATGCTTTGCAGTGGTACAGACAAACATTGTTGATAGTTATATATTTTCATGTAAATTTTAGGTGTTTTAAATTTTTCAGTATGGATATAAAGTTTTGCCTTAGAGAATATTAATTTGTATGAAATACATTCATATATGCAAATAAAATGTTAATAACAAATGATATGCAAAAGCCACAGATTACATGCAAATGACAAGCTTAAAAAACTGCTATTTCATCTTCAATGTTTTTAAACTTTTGTTCCCAGATCTATCTCCTACTGAGGAAATGCCTGTTGCATAGTTTTAAGTGACTCGAGCATTTATTAATAGAGAGGAAGAGGAAGATAAGAAAAATAAGACAAAGAAGGGAAGAGGGATGAATGACTTGATACTTCAAGCACATCAGTCCAGTTTGTTTACTTTAAGAATTCACATCATATTCACACTATATTGGGAGGAATTCAGAGCACCAGAGCCAAAAAATAAATAGAAAGGAACCTGGAGAGGTTAAAAATAAGGTCAGGAAGTCACAAAATGAAACAACTGAGAAAAGAGAAATAAATATATCTAGTCATAAATAATGTGACACACAAATATTCAGTGGATGCGGAAAACCTGGACATTCCAGAAAAGACATATTGATGATGCCAGAGTCTTCCAGGAATCTCCTGACAAAGACAAAAGTAATAAAAATGTTCCTGCGAGCTCTCAGGCACGTCCCCCTGTGCCCTTCCTTAGCCCTAACCCCCACCCTACCCACAGTAGCCTGCTACAGCACTGCTCTGTCCATAAGGTGCATCAAACTTAGTCTCTCCCTCTCTCTCTCTCTGTCTCTCTGTCTCTGTCTGTCTCTCACTGTCTCTGTGTGTGTGTGTGTGTGTGTGTGTGTGTGTGTGTGTGTGTGTCTCTCTCTCTGTCTCTCTCTCTCCCATCCCCAGCTATGCTACGAATTGAACCAGAGGGCTCGCACATACTAGGCAAGCACTGAACCACGGAGTTATGTCCCCAGCTCATCTCATTCTTGAGCCCCCAAATGCTTTCCCATCCCAGCGGACAGTACAATCCAACCCAACATCGTTACACTTCTATAGATAATGATAATGTATATTTTTACAAGCTAAATGGAAGAATTTTAAATGTTTTCACCAAAACCAGGGAACGTCTGAGGAGATAGACATGTTTACCGATTTAAACCGTGCACAATAATTACATGTTTCAAAACATCACATGACTATCTTATAATATGCACAATTTTTCTGTTTCTGTGTAGCATTAGTTTTAAAGAATAAATCAGCCTACCAGGACCATTTTCAAGCCGGCGTTATCTACTGCATTCCACGGCCAGCGCCTGTCACCGGCAGGTCCACAGCCTCATAAGCATCATCCCCTTCCTCCCACCCCACTGGCAGAGGCTGCTTCCCCCGGCCTCTGCTTCTCTTATCTGGACTTGCTGCTCTGCAGACTTCCTGTGATGTTTTCCAGATAACTTCAGTCCCCAAGAACATGCTTCTTTGTTGTTATTCTCCACTCTCTCCTCTCTTTGGACTCAGAAGTGATTCCTTATAAAATGAAATGTCTCAGATGAACAAAACCTCTTTGCCCAAGTATTGCTAAGCAATCTTGTCTCTCGTGTATTCTTCTAGATAAATATAGTGTAATTATTACAAAACTATGGTTTAATGAAGACAGAATAATTTGGATTATGGGATTGAAAATGCTAAACTCTCTTCTTGGTTGTTCCATTCACTAGTTCTATAATCTTGGCTTCTTCACATTTCAAACTTCTTCCCCTTTCAAGGAATTACTGTAAAGGAAATAAGGTATCCTAAGGAAATCACATGCACTGTAAACTTCAGAGCAAAAGCCATTGACATGCAACGTGCAGTATAGAGCTGAAAGTACTTGCTGCCTTCCAATTCTTCCCATTTCTTATGTGTTCTCACTTCTCCAAACCTGATTCAAATGTGTGTGAGGCTGTAATTTGTATCCTCTGTCATGCCTGAGTTGCTTGATTAACTGAGTGTGTTGCTTTATCCCATTACTGACCCCACACCTTCCCCTCGGTTTGGCCTTCAACTAATCAGTCTCTACCTCCCCTTCAGACAGCTTTCCTTCACCTACCGAAAGAGTGCTAGTGATTTTTCTAGCAGATTGCCCCTACACAAAGAAGTCTGCACTTGTCACACATCGACGGCCTGAAATTAGTCTTTCTAGAGACAGAACATGGAAGCAATGACAACAGATCACCAAAGCTGAAGATAATGACATCAAAACAGGCCCAGAGAAAGAAACAAAGGGGTCAAAATCTGCGTTCATCAACACTGTTCAGAGCAAGTCCTCTCCAAATTATCATCTTGTTTGGTCAAAGGGCCTAGGTGGAAAGTTATACAGCATGTTTTCACTGAGCTCTTCAGCCTCAGGATCATTAAGTCAGCACAAAGCCTCTTATTTCATCCTTCACAAGAGATGTACAAGAAAGCTTCCAAACTGGTGTTTGTATGTAGTGAATCTTCTGATCAAAAACTAGCCTGAGCCACAGAACTGCAGGCTTGTTTACCCAAAACGCGGGCTTACACGACAATCATTTGGACATTTGTACAGCATATTTTGGCCTTCTCAAACCCAGTCAGCTCCAGGTCACTTGAGGAGAGTTTCTGTACTTGCACGACAATGGGCTAGAAACTACCATAATGATTTTATCAAATAATAACATGCCATGCAGCCCCCGAGGGTGGCCAGTCAGCTGTTCTCAGAGGCAACCACCCCATCACCCCGTCTCATAGCACAGTTTTAATGGGATGGGTTTACAGGGCTCAAACTGCAGCAGGCTATTGCTTGGGCAGCCTGAGGAGTTAGCTAAAATATCTAGTGTAGGAATTTAGAAAATGAATAAAAAAATTGTACCTGCTAAGGAATTAAAAGGTTGCATTCTAAAAACTGTCATGTGCATAAATAAAAGCTTAAATGTGCATATGAGTCATGAGGGGGGAATCCTGTAAAATGCAGGTTGCGACTCAGGAAGTCTGGCGTGGACCCTGCAGTGCTTCTTCTCTAACAAGTGCCTAGGTGATGGCCGCACTGCAGGGCCAAGGGTGCCCCTTGGAGAGTAAGGTCAGAGTGTGTAACCAGGTAATGCTGGTGTAGAACAAAAACACAGGGACTTTCACTATTTAAGCAACACAGCCAGAATACACCAAAGTAAAATTATCACAGCTATACACATTTTGAGTACATTTTTGTTCCTTATGCAAAATTAGGTTTAAAAGGAAATACTTTCCACGTAATCATTTTTCTATTGTGTCCATTCTTATCAGATCATGAGAGAGGAATAAAGTGGCTTCTTTTGGAAGAATTATGCAAATATTTAACCCTGTGGGCTTCACTGAAGTAGTCCTGAACACACACACCGAAGAAGCGGAGATGAGAGGGAGCGCGGGGCACCCCCGAGCGCACCCTTTGCAGCTCCAGCAACCCCACAGTGTTGAGAAGGGCACTCCCCTAAATTTGGAAACCCATCATGACATCAAAGCTCAGGCCCCTTGGTGCAGAATCTACTATGTCTTAAATAGAGTAGATTCTGAGGTAACTGGCAGAACTATGGCTTTTAGGGTATGCAGCCCTCGGTTGTCTCCCCGTTCCTACCCTTTAAAATTCATCACTGTTAGTGAGAGCAAAGTCAGGCCTCCTCTAGCACACAACGACCAGAAGAAAATGACGTAAGACAAAGCAACTAGTTGATGAACCCAAGTGGAAATGAGTTTGGAGTTTTTGTTTTGTTTTGTTTGTAGATTATCTTATTTAACTGTTAAGTTGCTACTGTTTTACAGAGTTCAGTATTTTTCCATCTACAGGTTGCAGCCTGTTGGTGAATCATGATGGCATATTTATTAGTGAGCATTAGGCTGTTTGGGGGCTTTTTTTGTTGTTTTGTGTGTATGTGTGTGTGTGTGTGTGGTACTGGAGACTGAATCCAGGGCCTTCACACTGAGCAACACCTCTAATTCTTTTTATTTTTTTGATTAAAAGAAAATGCCCAGGCTAGTCTTATACATGTGATCATCCCACCTCAGCCTTGCAGAGTACTGGGATCACAGGAATGTGTCATCATGCCCAGCTACAACCATGCCCAGACTAGCCCAGGCTAGTCTCAAATAGGGTTTGGATAAATTGCCCGGGCTAGTCTCAAACTTGCGATCATCCTGCTTCAGCCTTGCAGGGTGCTTGGATCACAAGAATGTGTCACCATGTCCAGCTACATCCAGGCTGTTTTTAAAGTGCAGTGGACACAGATTCACTGTAGTTCAAAGGAAAATGATTGTTTCATGGAGCTTCTCAGGGATGGGTGTGGCACGGGGTTATACTGAGTTAAGCTACAAAGTGCATTTCTTGAGAGGAGTGGTAATCAAAACTTTGAAAACGCTAAACTATAGTTTATGACAGAGGAAGAGATTTCAATGCCTTCATTGTTTGCAATCTATTTAATTTAACTGTATTCACAGGCTTTTGATTGTTCTGGCTAGATGAGGGAGGGTAGTCATTTGAGATATTTCATTGCACTTTCCACTATAAATTCCCTGAATTGATATAGTATTTTTAATCTATACAGATATTAAAGTTCCATCAGGTCGTAAATCATATCAGCAGATCGCATTTAATCTCTACTGTTCCTGAGTGCTGCTGCCCGCCACATCCAGCCAGGTGCTCGAGGAGTACAGGGATGCTTACGGGACAGGGCAGCGAGGACTTCAGTTTCCAAATGACAAGAGCACCATCTTCTGGCGAAATATTTCATTTGTAGGGAGAGTGTTAAGAGCTACCAAAAAAGTACTAATTTTTCTGACAAAAATTGCAATTACATCACAAATACCTTGAAATTGTATAGAGGTCCTTCTTTCCTTTGGATTTTCACACACCACCACCACCGCAGCCACTGCAAGGGCTCTTCTATCCCTTAGCAGTGGAGGGAGCCAGGCCGTCTTTCCCGGCTTTCTATTAAACTAAACGGGTTTCAAGTTTCAGCTCCTCCTTGAATTCCAGCCTGCTGAGACTCCCACTAGAACCATCCAAAATGGAGCCTCTCGCTGCTCACCCATTAAAATGTTCCGGGCCCAAAGCAAAGGTATTTGCAGTTTTGCTGTCTATGGTTCTATGCACTATGATGCTATTTCTTCTACAACTAAAATTCCTAAAACCTAAAATCAACAGCTTTTATGCCTTTGAAGTGAAGGATGCCAAAGGAAGAACGGTTTCCCTGGAAAAGTTTAAAGGCAAAGTAAGTTACATCTTCTGGTTTTACTTCCATTGTTGTTTTGCACGTTCCTGCTTTTTGTGTTACTATAATCAGTTTTTGCCGTTAAATAGTCGTAGTTAGAATGTGGTCTTTAAAGTAATTTCACTAGTACATCAGTTTCGTTATCAGAATTCTGAGAGTTTATATATCTAAAGGATGAACTGATTGTCTTATTTTTCTCAAAAATGCTTTATTTTTGTGTTGGCTTAATACTCTTGAGTTGTCTACAAAATACAGTCAGTAACATGAAGATGATGGCATTTATTAATAAAAGTATTAATTTTAATCTAATATTTTAAAGCACTGTAATAATGATAGTATCATTTAGTTTTAAAACTTTCATGAATACCTAGTGCTTTTTCAATGGCAGTAATATTTTAGTCTTCTGGATTATAGTTTTCAATAAAATTGAATATGTACAAAAATATTAAATAATCATGTACCAGAGGTTATATTCTTACAAAACGGTTTAGGATTTTATCTACTTGAAAGTTTTTTGTTTTTTTTTTTAATCTTTTGTTTCACTTTCCGGTTGATTTTTTTTTTCTTTTTCCGGGAGGTTACACTAGTTGTAAACGTGGCTAGTGACTGCCAGCTCACAGACAAAAATTACTTAGCGCTGAAGGAACTGCACAAGGATTTTGGACCATTCCATTTCAGCGTCTTGGCTTTTCCCTGCAATCAGTTTGGCGATTCGGAGCCCCGCTCGAGCCAGGAAATAGAATCTTTTGCAAGACAAAACTATGGAGTAACATTCCCTATCTTCCACAAGATTAAGATTCTAGGATCTGAAGCAGAACCTGCCTTTAAATTTCTTGTTGGTAAATATCTTCCTTGCCTCACCAATATAATCCTTTTAAATTGCTTTGCATTTAAAATATAAAATACCAGAACCATGCTTTCCTATTGCATTTGAAATGTTTTATCGGGAAATTTTCATAGAACTATCCAAGAATCAGAATCTCATGCCTCATAACTTTGTAAAAGTTATGATTTCCTGAAATTAATATTTCAGCTTCTCAGGTGGCAAAAGAATTATTCCACCCATTGTATTTTATTCCTTGTGACTTCTTCCTGAATACTTTGAATTGTGTTTTTACCTATTTTCACAAAATATTGCAGTTATTTTTCATTATGTAGCACCAGGGACATAACCCTCCTCATTATTAAAGCTGTGCATCTCATGAATATAACTGAGCTTATTAACTGAACAGTATCTGTGATTAACTTTATGCTTGATTGTCTCAATTTGTTCAAGGATGAATATCTCAGGTTTTTGCTAAAATTCAAAACAATAGAACTTGATTTTTTCAGAAGGCATAAGTGTTAGTCTTTATTTTTAATTAAGCTAGCCACAGAAATCTATGTAAAGACTTTCCGAGGTTAATTAGCGTGAGAGTATTGTGGTATAGTGACAGTACAGGGTTGGTCCTCAAATAAATTCTAACCCTATTCAGTTGCTTTTGCCCTGTGGCTTTAGGCACGTGGGTTAATTTCTATGTGCCTCTTTTGTAAAACAGAGTTATAAATATACCTACCTCCTGGAATTTTGGGAAGGATGAAGCATGTTAATTGGAAAAGTAAAACACTTACGGGCCCTTTACTCTGTCCCAAACCGTAAAGGACATTCACTTAGCCAGTGTTCTTATCTAACTTATTTTGGAGACATCTTCAGTCCTGTTTTCTCTATAAATAATGAGTTTTGATAAGACTATGCCTCAGGCATATTAAACTCCAATCCAACAAATGAAGTACTCTGTAATATTTTATATAATCATGCAATCAGAATCTTCTAAAATCATTTAATTTCTAGGGAAAGTTTTTTTAATGCGTAATACCATGAATAGCAAACAACGAAGTCTTCGTTTTATATCTAGAATATACTTGAGGCAAGAAAAGCCAAAGTCTAGCCAGATGTGGTGACTCACACCTATAATCTCAGCACTCAGGAGGCTGAGGCAGGATGATCGCTGTGAGTTTGAGGCCTGTCTGGACTACAAAGTCAATTCAAAGCCAGCCTTAAACTATATAGTGAAACTCTGTCTCAAAAAGAAAAGAGCAGCCTAGGCTATAAAGTGAGCTGAAGGCCAGCCTGAATTGCATTGCATAGCAAGACTCTGTCTCAAAAAGACAGAAAGAAAAAGAAGAAAGAAAGAGAGAGAGAGAGAGTGCGCAAAAAAGAAGAAAGGAAGAAAGAAAAAGAAAGAAAGAGGAAGGAAGGAAGGAAGGAAGGAAGGAAGGAAGGAAGGAAGGAAGGAAGGAAGGAAGGAAAGAAAAGTTAAAGTCTATGCCCTTGAACTAATAATTCCTTAATTACAGCAGGCAAATACTTGCGCACAATAGTTCACAGGTTATTCCCATTTATCACTAAAAAACCTTGTAAAACCCCACTCACCCTGTGCAATAAAAAAGGTAACAGTGACACACCCACGATGTTTCACAGAACTCAGATGGGGAGTTTAACAGACCCCAGGAGTCCAGAGCACAAGTCCAGAGAAGGAAGGCTTCAACCCAGCCTGTACCACTCTCTGGTGCAAGATCTTGAGTCTACATCCACTGTTCTTCTCTCCAAAGTGAGGGTAATATTAACACTCACCTCAGAGGGCTGCCACAAAGATTAAATGAAAACATCCATTTAAAGCACTGAGCCTACTTTACTAGGCACATAGAAAAGTACTAAGCAAATTAATAAATTTTAGTTATAGTCATTTTATCTCTTATGTTCATCAATAATGTAAGCACAAACCCCAGATGATATAAAGGGGGAAAAATTCACATGTTTTTTATTTATCAAAAGGGAATTCTATGTATTTCTTGAATACAATGATTATTTAGAATTCTTTGCCATTTTCAGCTATGTAATGTTTAAAATACTAAAATATTTAACCTGAAAAATAAGCCACACATTCCCAATTCCAGGATCCTTAAGAATATTTTATCTTTAAATATGTTAAGAAACAAAATTTTGAGTTGATGACAAAGTAAATGTCTTTAGAACAACAAACTTAAAGATCTTTGTTTTGTTTCATTTCATGATTCTAGATGAGCAATCAGTGAAGTTATCAAGTACAGTGTATCAAAATCTGCTTATTCAAAGCCTGAGCTGTGCTTTGTGTAGGTGTTTTGTTTCTAAAAGTATTTGATATTATGACAATCCTAGAACCTATTCTAAAGTTGTTACTTAAGCAGACACTAATGGAAATTAAAATTTTGACAAAAAGCAAAACTGTGCTCATGAATCTATGTTTCAGATTCTTCAAAGAGAGAACCAAGGTGGAATTTTTGGAAGTACCTGGTCAACCCTGAGGGCCAAGTGGTGAAGTACTGGAGGCCAGAGGAGCCAGTTGAAGCCATCAAGCCTGACATCGTAGAACTCATTAGACAAATCATCGTCAAAAAGAAAGAGGATCTATGAATATGCCATTGAGCCACATTAATGCAATATAACAGAGAAGCATTGTCAGAGACTCTGGTCTTGCTTTAAATATTTTGATAATTAAATTAGGCACTGAAGATTTTTTTTAATGTTTTCTTGCTAGTCAGTGATAATGAATGTCCCCAGGACATGTTACCTAAAGCAAAGTAAGTAGCCAAAAAATTAAATATATCAAATACTTCATCTGACCACATTGAAAAATTCAGAATATACAGTTGCCAGTGTGCTTCAATATCCTATTGCTCAACACGACATTTTCTAGGGTTGCATTTTATGGAAATCCCATTAAAGTATACTGCTGGGTTCAAGAAGAGTATGTGACTAAAATTATGGAATAGCTAACTATAATAGTTATGTTGCTATAAATAAAACACAAAATAAATGATGAAAGATGTAAAATATTCATACAGCCAAGTCCTTACATATGTTTGTTTGTTTCATTACAGGATTTTGTTTACTTTTTATAGAGTATCACTTCCAGTATGTTTAACTATATCTGGCCAAATAGTCATTTATAAATTATGCCATCATAATACTTGAAAAAGCCTTCATATTCAGTACGTTTCTTCCTCTTGTATGTAGCAGCAAGTCAAATTCCATAAATACAATGCTAATATATTCACACTGAACTAGTCATTTGGAAAGAATTCAGTGCCGCATCATTCCGATTGCTGACACAGAAAAACAACTCCAAACAGACAAAACTCTAATGTAAAAAAGGGGAGGGGGTGACTGTAATCACAAAATGTCCTAAAAATGTAGACCTTTTAGTAGAAAAACAATATACTTTCTCTCCTATAGTCATGATTCTTACATTTATCTACCTTGTAAATATTGATTAATAAAACAACCTGCCAGCCTGGTGAAGGTTGTTGTCCTATGATATATATATTCATTGTATAAAATAACTAAATATGACTGGGGTGTGTGTGTGTATAGTCATAAAATTTGGCTCAGAAAGAAGACCCAACTTAAATAGCTTATGACTTGACTCCTTAATTCTGACCTAATGGATGAAAGTGAAAATATTTTGGCATTGAATTCAGTAATGGCACCACCATACATATAGTTCATGTAAATGTCTGGACTAATGTTGCTAAGAAACAAAAAATATTTGCTAGAGCACCTCCTGCTTCAAAGTCTATATTAAACCACTGAGCCATGAATGTCTTTTGTGAGGCTCTTGGTGGGCGCCAAGGCATCATATCCATTGGCAGTGGCGATTGACAGAGATAGCTGCAGGAATAACAGATTAGTGTGTAAGCAAACCTGCTCCCATATCAGCAGCAAGATTTTGGTGAGTCACTTGCTTAATATTTTTTCTCACTTGTAAATTAAGTGGGATTCCAGTGAAATAAAAAGCCCTTCCAACTCTAAAAGTCAGTAAGTATACTTAACAGAAAAGAACAAACCTGTATTATCGGTGAAGAAACAGAAGCCACCGTACAAGTCTACTTATGCCTTGCAAGTTTACCCTAAATATCCTATGGCAATTGGAGTTCTGAGCCTCTAGATGAAATTTTGATCAGGGCAAACCCCTCTAAGTCTTGTCTCCCCAGTACTCCGGCCATGTTTCCCCTGTGAGTTCCCTCAGCCCCTAACAGTTATGGCACTGGAGGCAGGCTCTCTGCCGCTGTTAGATGCGTGAGCAGAGCTGTGCACGCCAGCACCATCCAGGAAACAGCCATAACAGCTGCATGGCGATGGCCTTGACTGCCCCAGAGAATGTGCTCCTGATGCCCATCATGCTTTCAGTCACTAGTTCTCTCCAAAGCTAGAGAGAATGGTTTCTTATACAAGGTACAATCAAAATATATAGTGACTGTTCAGATTTTTGAAAACTACTACAGTAAAAGACACATTAACACTCACCCCCTTCAAAAGACTCCTCGTTTGAGCATACGTCCCCCATCCCTCTTGCCGCTTTCCAAAGCAGTTCTGGCAGTCTTCTATGTGCTTATAGGAGTGAGTGCTGCTGCCGAGCCAGCCAGTGGAAAGGCAGGCTCTTCAAAAGATTGCAGTGCGTCCTCATCAGATTTGGGGCTGTGAATTCTGGCTCTTCTTCAAAATGACCATAAAAAGTAAATGTTTTGAATTGATTCAGGACATTGAGGCAGCCGTAACAGCACAACTAAAGACACACATGAAAGGATTTCTAGGACTGCTTCCACAGGTGGCAAGAGTAAAGGGATCGGTGTATTGGAAGTGATGGGGAGGTTTGGGAGGGGGATTCATGGCAGTGTCTTTTACTATAATAAGTTTTTAAAAATATGCACAGTCATATTTTCTGATCACATCAGATCTCCAAACGTGGCCTTTTATCCCAACCTACAGTCCCTACAACAGCCAAGCTCCCCTTGGCCTTTGAGTATGCAGAACAGGCAGATGGAGCTTTGCAAGTGTGTCCTATGTACTTCCTCGAGGGAAAGAAAACTCATGGACCCTAAACATTAAGTGATGAATGTTGGAAGAGAGGGGAGCCATTTGCTGATGTGCGGCCACCCGTAACTTAACTGTGTCACATAATCACGGCTGGACAAATACACTGAGAAAAATTGCATCTTCCCCGAACTAAACAGTCTTTCTACAATCTTGGCATTGAAAAGTCAAGAATAGAGACTACTACAGGATGCTTAAACTAAGGAGAGTTACAAGAAACCGGACATTACATAAAAGGGTACTTTGTGTTTATGACAGAGGGGGCAAAAGAAAATATGTGTCAGCTGAGATAAATCATGCATTGACTGGAAGTTTGTTCGGGCCTGTTTTGTTTGGAGAGTGGACAGAACTGCTTCACACGAACCACTAATCATCCCATGGCAAATATAACAATAATAGTTTCACACCATGGAAACTGGCAGGTTTTCCAATTCATTTTCCAAAGAGTCTGCTGTGGAACATTTACCAACTACCACTATATATATGCTAGTGTTTATACTAGAATTATTAAGATTCACATGTACATATCTATATATTATAAGTACATAATTATCAAGTACATAATTATTAAGCATGTAGAAATGAAGTGATTTCAGGCAAATTCATATACACTGCAACTAGCTTGCAGTTCTTGAAAAACAACACAAGCTGCCTCCATTATGCCAAAATTCCCAAAACTTTGACTTGATCAAGTCATCATAAGTACTCAGAAGAGAAAAATCTATAGCAAAACACACTGTATACATATGTACATACCCTATTTTTATTGCAACTATATTATTTTGACAGATCATACAAAAATGTGACAGCATATGCAGTTTCTGAATCATAAAAAGTTGCTAATATTCTACTGCTTAATCACACTAAAATCTATTAACCTCACTGGACTGTCATCAAATAATTTCAAGTAGGAAAATACTCCAGTAAAACAAAGGGGAGAGAGAGGAAAGGAGGGAGGAAGATAGGAGATAAAGATAGCCCAAGGAAAAAACCAAAACCTGTATTTCTCTATTTTCTTTTGAAATATTAACTGTTTCAAAAGACTGCTTTGTGTGAGCTATAGTACTGAACGTCCCTGTGTAAAATATTTTTATTTGTGGTATTCCTTTGGGGAAAAAAATGATGTTTGGGGACCTGATAAGGGACACTGTCTGTATCTAGTCCTCAGGTTGCTGTCATCTTTCCAGTGGAGTAACAATATCCCACTAGCTGCCAGGCCTGGAAGCCAACCCTTCACACTCTTCCCTTCCCGGTCCCTGTCTCCAAACCCTGAAGGGCGTACTTTGCTGAGTGACGCGTAACACGTTCTCTTCCGGGGAATACAGAGTAGCGAGGAGTCAGGAATCAGAAAGCCTTGCAGAGGGCGGTAAGGGCAGGGAATTAGGCTGCCATACAGTAGGGGGTGGCGGCTGCCCCAGAAGAACACCGGGGAGGAAAAGCTTCTTAACCAGCAGGGCCCCTGCGCTCTCTCAGTCCCCCCCCCCCCCCCCCCCCCCCCCCCCCCCCCCCCCCCCCCCCCCCCCCCCCCCCCCCCCCCCCCCCCCCCCCCCCCGCTGCCTTGTCTTGGCAGCGCGCTTCCCCTCACTCCTCACGGACAAATTTTCTTTTGCATTTACACCCTCCTTTTCCTCCTTACCTATTTCATTCCCTCCCTCCTTTCTCATCGCAGAGTATGTAAGTATGTATTCAGCTTACTGAGAACAAATACTGTTTTATGTCTTGCTCTTTAGTCTAAAAAAATTAAAACAAAAGGACAAGTCTTCTAAATTTAGTAGGTTTTATTTTTATTGCCAGAACAATGACTTTATAGTAAATAACATGTTGAAATTTAACCTTTAAAAAAGGATGAAGACAATATTTGCATAGAAGAGATTCTGTAACACGAAGATTCTAAAAATAGAATAATACTGGAACACAATAAAAAAATGAGACTTGAAATAAAATCCCCATGAAAAGCAAGTTTTATTATGTTTAAGCTATGGTTCTACAAATACATTTACATTTAAATAAGCATAAAAATTATATTACCAATAACTTACAATCCAACACATTACAGAATGTGATATAGCTCTCATATCTCACTTAGGGTTTAATTAATAAGACCAGCCCACCAAGTGCCACTAACTTGCTGCAAATGGCCACATGAGAACATCATATGTCTGGGACCAACACATATCTGACCCTGCTCCTTGGTCCAAATGGCCTTCAAGGACATGAGAAAAAATTTAAATAATATTTTTATGGATAGCTCTTCCCTGTCACAAGCCTGATCTTAGGGCCATTTCCAAATACTGTATGAGTCTGTGACTTTACAGAAAATAGAATAAAGAAGTCAACCTACCCCCACCCAAACATATCCTCGGACTTGATATTTCAATTTTAATTGACTCATCTGAAAACTTACCTCTGTTTTCCCTTCAGCTGGTAAACACACATGATCATAACACACTCTACTACCATATTAAGAAACTGATGTAATTAAAGTATTGCACCATTATAAAGCTGCACATTGTACTATAGTTAACTCAATAGCAATAACAACTATTATGGCAAATAGTCCCTCCATTGCAAAATACACATACGCACAGATTACATTCTGTTGTTCACTGTATATGCAATAAGATAGCAGTTGTATGTTAGCTGCTAACAACATATATTCAACCAGCTAACAATACACTGCCAGCCCATCGCACACAGGCAATCGGTACACTTCATCAGGAGGAATGTATCCAGAAGGGTGTGGCAGAATAGCTGTGGCCACTGACTTGATCCAAAGCAGCCTCCTAGCAACACTCTGCTACCTGATTCAGGTCATTGCGGCTTTTCATGGCCCATGAGTCACGGAAGCTACATTTGTAATAGGATACACAGTAGCAAGACGATTCTGAAAGTTCAGCCATGTGTTCAATTTAAAGAGTCACCATGTGAATATAGAAAAAAAATTACCTGGGGAAAACATCCATAAAAGTGTGGATGGGTTTGAAACAAGAATCTAAGAGTAAAAAACTAAAGGGGCGCTATGTAGCCCTCAAAGAAATATGGTAAATGTTCATAGAGAGAAACTTAAACCATATAAGGGATGTGTAAGTGGAGAAATTTCTAATTTTTAAAGTTTTTACACTGATGACATGAGTAACTAAAGACCTTTGGGTTGGGCCTTTCCTGGGTATTAGTATTACACTGGATCGAGATTTAAATGGCCAAGGGCCTCGGTTTATGTCACTTCTCCACATTGTCCACAAGATGTCACCATTTTCACTTCTTTAGAAAGCGCACGTCCGGCTGCAACAGAGAGTGCAACTAGCAACTGCTACAGTGAAAATCTAACACCCAGCTAGCAATGCACTGCCTGTCTGTCACATCCACGTTCCATCTTTTGCTGTTAAGGCAAAAGCTAAAAAGCACCTTTCTATACAAATGATTACCACTCTGTCAGAGAGCTTCAGCTTCTTGAGGTTTTTCAGTATTAGATTCTGTACTTATTTTCAAACCAGCCCATACTTCTTCCAAATGCCTTCTTTAGCAAGAATCAGTCTGCTTGAAATCCAAATGAAGACAGAGCAAGGGCACGCCCCAGATACTCACCTTGGGGGAACCTGGACTTCTCCGCTGCTTCATGTCCTGGGCGAGCACCCGCATAACATTCTCCTTTGGAAACACAGATAACACGTTGAGAATGAAACTTAAGAAAATAATGATGTTAGGTGGGGACTTTTCTGGATCCGGTGCTTTTCAAACCACATTCACTTTTTTTTAAAAAAGCAACCAGGCATCTCCACAATATAACTAAATTACACAACTCAGAATTAAAACCGGGATGTAGAGTTTGGGCCACTTCATGATGCTCAACGGGTATTTAAAAGGTGCCTTTGGAAAGACGCCCTGGTAGAGCGCGGGGAAGAGAGATGGGCGTTCCTCACCCACAGCATCTCTTCTTCGGTCCGTATCCTCCGCCGGGCGGTGCGCTCCAGTTTCCACTCCATCTCCGGCAGGAGTTGCAGTACCTGGAGAGGAGCTAATCCCCGACTTTTTCCGGTTTTCCCCTCAGGGCTTAGCCAGTTCAAAGTCTAATTGTGAAACCCCTAGAATCTCCCCCAGGACCATCACATTTCACCACCTACCTGTTTTCCCTGACTCTTCCCACAGTCCGGGAGAGTGGTCCCCGGGGTACCCTTTAAAAAGCCGGCCGGGCGGCCCCCAGAGCGGGAATCCCCCTCCCGGTTTCTCATTGGTCGGCGTTCAGGTGACGTCAAGCCCGAGAGGGATTCCCCCAGCTTGCGCGGTCCTGGCCCCCCTCGCCCCCCCCCCCCCACACACACACACACGCCGGCACCCGCGCGCTCGCGAGCGCCAAACTGCGGCGGGCGGTGGCGGGCCCAGGCGCGGGTCCGGCGCTGTCCCGGCCACGGGAGGCCAGCGGTTGGCGGGTAAACAAGCGGGTTTTTGGCAGTTCGCACTCCGTTTTCACAACCAAAAATGTCGCGTCCCAACGGCTGCCTTCTGAGCACCCGCCCGGCTTTGAAGTCGGAAGATGCAAGCGCGTCTCGGCGCGGCCCTCCGCGCGCGGCTTCAAAGACGCGAGACCGCGCCGCGGGACGCCGGGTGCTGCCCGGGGACCCTGGCGCGCGCTCCAACGCTCTCCCCTGCTCTGTCACTGCGGAGCGGCCGGCCCCTCGCCCCGCAGCTTCCGTGCTGTCTCCCTGAACGGGCCGGGGAGAGGCGAGGGGCCCAGGCACAGGGAGCACCTCGCGCAGAGCCGGCGGGACGCTGGGCGGACTGCGGCTCGGGAGGAAGGGGCGCCGCGCGGCCTCTGCACCGCCCGGAGCTGCGCCCAGGGCTCGCGCCCTCGCCCGCCGCCCGCCGGGACACCCCGAGTGCTGCGCTGCTGCAGTACATGACTCGGCATTTCTCTGAGGAAAGGTGTACAGACATCAGATACTCAGTAAAAAAACTAAAACTCCTCTAATGCTTTTCTTGAGAGTGAAAGCAAGAAATATGACATCAAGGTTAAGGCCCCACTCATAGACCAGATTCCTCTGCAAGTCAGGGGATGTTTCACAGGGTAACTTAAACTTACGAAGAGATTTATCAAAATGTTGGATAGTCCACTCTTGGATTAAAGTATCTGTTTCATCAAGAACTGTACTTTTCTTGCAGGACAGTCAGAGAAATACTCTAATTTCCCGTAAATCCTTTCAGCCAACACTGAGTCTAAATAAAGTGAACTATTATTGGGTGAGTCAGATGCATTGTTCATTAAATGATCGGTTTTACAAATGCCAACTAAAATTAGCAATATACTGGAAGTTGTTTTTATCTTCCATTTTAAAGATATTTTAATTTACCCACGTGGTACAAAGAATAATTCAAATAAAGAGTTTGTAAATCCATTTAAAATGGGATTTTTAGAGTTGAAGGTATTACAGATACTAAGTCTATCCAATTAGACTGCAGTTACCTGTAATATTTCTAAGTCCATTTTACCCGCTAATGCCACAACAATCTATACAATCTCTAAATGCCTTTTTTCGCTCTAGTGTAAACCAGGAAAGTATCAATTCTACTATCTTCCTTTAAAAAGTTATTGTTCATTTAAATGCTCATTAAATTTTGGTACAAAATTATGGAAATAGGCAAATTGTTTGGCAAATACAACTGTTGTATTTTTTTAAATTTTAAATCATGAATGCTAAAATTACTCTGCATATGGTCTGGATTTTTGCCCTTAATGATTAAATGCAAAAAAGAAAAACAACTTTTCCCTGAACAAACCTGGTAAACACCATTTTAAGCCAAGGTGATCAAAGTTATCCCCATTAAAGAGACCTTGGGCCTCCTGATACAATGCCCTGAGCGGGCATAACCTCACTTGTGTGGTATTCTTGCAAAACTGCATACTATGTACTAAATGAGAGAGTGCTAGGCAAACTCAAATAGAAAGGCATTCCACAAAATAATTGGCTAGTATTCTTCAAATAACATCAGGGTCATGAAAAACAGACTAAAAAACTGTCACAGATTTGGAGAAAATTAAGTAAACATGCCAAATACATGTTAGGTGCTGGACTAAATCCATACCAGAGAAAAGCATATTGGTTGAATAATTGTGAAAGTTTGAATAGGATCTGTAAGTTAGTTAACACAGCAGTACCGCCTGCGGTGATTTTCTAGTTACCACCATAGTACTATGGTTATACAGTGTTAGCATTGGGAGAAGCTGGACAAAGGGAACTGGGGTTCTTTCTTTGTACTTTTTTTTCTGTATATAGTTAAAATGAAAAACTTTTAAAGGTGTGGACATTATAATTTTTAAAAAGCTACAGTACAACTGTTGAGGGAAAATGGACATATTCTGTAATCAGCTTTTTATTGTCTATTGTTTAGGAGCGATGTTCCCTGAGAGTAAGATTTTGCAGGGAGGTCGACGTGTGAAAACATAGGCTCCAGAAAAGCCTTCTCACAGGGCAACTCAAAGGATTTAGGGGTAAGGAGACAGGTGATCGGGGAAGAAGACGTGGCGCTGTGAGAATGGGACAGAAAAATGTGGAAGCATGTCATCTTGACTCTCAGATTTCTCGTTAGCCAGGCGTGGTGGCGCACTCCTGTGATCCCAGCACTAGGGAGGCTGAGGCAGGAGAATCGCCACCAATTCGAGGCCAGTCTGGGCTACATAGTGAGTCCTAGGTCAGCCTGCACTACATCTCGAGACCTGGACTCAAAAACAAAAAAATCAAACTTGTCATTAAGAGCGTGTCCCTGCCGAGGGGAAGCGAGAGAGAACCCAAGCTTCTAAACGCAGATTTTTCCCCCATTACTGTACATAATTACACTTTCGTTCTAACGAATGACGTTAAATCTGTCGCATACCCGCAAGGTTCAAAGTAAACGCCCCCACCCTGCCTCTCCCCGGGCGCCGCCACGTCGCCCTGGCCGGGACTCTTCTCCATACCGCACGCCCTCGTCACGCTGGTCGGTTTGCAACTTCCTTTTTCTACCTCACTGTATTCAACTGCTTTCCCACAAAGGCAACTGGGGACTCTCCCACCGCCAACCCCCACGCCGACGATCGACCGAGCGCCCCGCCAGCAACCTCGCTCTTCCCGCCGGGACCGAGTGGGTCCCGCCCGCCCGGCTCCCGCGCACGCGCACGCCCGCCCCGCCTCGCGCGCCAGCTCCCGCGCCAGCTCCCGCGCACGCACGCCGGCCCCGCGCGCGCCTACTGGACAAAAGGAGCGGTTGGCGCTGGCTTCAACGGTGCGCGGAGGCACGTGCCGCCGGTGGGGCGGGGTGGGGCGTCGGTTGGCTGACCCCCGGGGTGAGGCAGGCAGCGCGGAGGAAGGGCGCTTTGAGGAGCTGCCAGGCGCGCAGCGAGTCGTCCAGGAAGGGAAAAGTGGAGAGGAAGGAGATCCTTGCGCCCTGGCTAAGCAACTCAGGCCGTGAGCTCACAACAGTGCAGAGGAATGAGGGAATGAACCCCTTGTGATATAGACGATCAGTAGAGCTCCAAAAATTTAATTTGCCAAGGTTGTGGCAGTCTGATCACTTCAATGAGAAGAGTAGTCTTTTTTTATAAGTTGTATTAGGATGTCTTTGCAATACACAATATATTCATCATGGAGTATTGGTGCATATGCATATTGCATCTTTAGCCTTTTTTAAAAAATAGTGAAAAACAGGTGGCCTTCAAGTCTGGTTAAATGTCGCCCCCCCCCCCAGTTCATGAATAGGCATATTTTTTTCCTACTGCCATATACCTGAGTCTATCATTTAACATTTATTTCTTCAGTCGTACCCTAATTAAGGAATATAAGACAAGTTTGTCCAACTTTTAAAGCAGCGATGGTGAAACTTTTATTTTTTGTCTTTTTGAGCCAGGGTCTCACTATGCAGTTCAGTCTGGCCTTAAACTCACTTTGTACCCCAGGCTGGCCTCAAAATCGCAGCAACCCTCCTGCCTCAGTCTCCCGACTGCTGGGATTACAGACATGCACCACCATGCCGGCTTGGCGAACCTTTTAAGAAATAAGCACCCAAACTGCAACCCCAAACTCACGTATTTATTGCAAAGTGCCAACACTCCAATTAAACCTGAAAACTGGGGTTTTAGTTTGGAAAAAACAACTCATACATAAATATCTTTTGCCTTAAAAACAACAGATAAGCCATAGGTTCACCACTACTGTTTTAAAGCATTGAAATCAAGATCACCTCCAACCACTTAATTCCTTTAATACACTTTTCTCTGTTACTTTGCTCTGTTAAGATAGTTCCACACAATTTTAAAACAATAAAGGAAAATATCAAACCAAAATTACTACAGCTCTGTATTAATACAATAGATGAAATCAAGCAGATGAACATTGTACCCTTCCCAAAGAAAAGCTGATTCCTGAATGCTCTAGACTTGAAAATCTGTATTTCACTAACTACTGTACCAGCGCTTCAAATGAAACAGAATCCAAAACAGAAGGAAGAACTTTCCTATTTCCACTGTACCAAAATCATCCATTTCTTCTCTGTGTGCTCTTTTGCCAATACCACTATCTTTCTGGTTGGACAGACTCAATATAGCCTTCTTTAACTCCTTTCTCCTAGGCCGAAATACAGCCACCAGGAACAGTCATTTTCTCTTCAGCAGTGTTGATTAATTTGTCCTTTTGAGCAATAGCGATAACCTAATAACTCAGCCTCCAGCCTATTCCTCCTCTGCCCCATTATTTAACATATTTGTTTGCACCTGGAAAATGCCATGCACTATAAGAAACAGTGGAGACCCACTGATAATGTTATAAGAAGTTAACACTACCTTGGGCTGATCATGTTTCTCCCCTGCCCCAAATCCCTTCCTTGCACATAGAATTTGTAGTTCACATACAGCCCTCTATAACTGAGTTTCTCTGGGCCATCTGGAGTCACCTCCCACAGTGCTACCAATGCCTTCTACGCTCAAAAGAGCTGACCTCACATTTGGACCATCTTTCTGCTATATTCTCCTGTTGAAAACTTAAATCTTCAAGTTTCAGCTACCTTTCCCAAACAGCCTTCAGCAATCATGCTACTTAGAACTTCTTCCTTTTATCTATGTTCTCATAGCATATGATTTGTACTAGTCTGATCAAATCCAGAGTATGTGTGTGTATGTGTGTGTGTGTGTGTGTGTGTGTGTGTGTGTGTGTGTTTGTACACTGCCCACCATACCAAAAGGTCCAAGCATACAGAAATCTTATCTTTCCCCATTATGTCCTCTGCAGAGGTTGGTTTAGGACTTTATACACAGTAAGCTTTGCACTTGATGCTCAATAATTTGTTTGCTGAAACAATTTGTAGATGAGGGCTGGACCTTTCTGAACAAGTGAAACTAGTATAATTGAATTGCAGAAGAAATATCCTAATATGGCTACACTTGAATGTGATAAATTCAAATGCTAGAGATTTATGAATTAGAAAAATATAAGGGAAAGCAAAGGTTCTTGGAGGAAGGTAGTGTTGCAGGAAAATTGAAGTTCTGCTCCAGACCAGCAGGCAGGAGCTCAAAGACAAAAAAGGAAACTATTTAACACTGGCAGACAGGGGAGAATAATCTCCAAAGCCTGAGGCCTAACTACAAAATGTCTTTTTATAGAGCAACACGTGGGGAGTTACAGAAGCTGAGATAAGCATAACTGAAGACCATAATACAACAGGTAGCTTGTGGTGGGCATAGCTGCATGTAGCAAAAGTTGTTTTTAGAACATTCACAGAAGTTTTAGTTTGATAACAAACCCTACAGTGTAGTTTGAGTTTAGTGGCAGAGGCCAGAATGGCTGTAGCTGTACTGGACAAAATGGCAGCAGCGGGGTCGGGATTTCCGTTTTAGCAGTCCCCATGGTTGCCACTTGCTAAATGTGTAATTTAAAACATGTTATTTTACCCCCTAAGTCTCAGGTTCCTCAACTGTAAAATGAGGTAATTATTGTATATACTATACAAATTTATGATAAGGATCAAGGCAGACAATATAAAACACTAAAAGCATAAATTCCTTTCTTTGGGTATGACATAAGGTCACTTAGCTGACCAGCTTAAAAGAGTGTTTAGATAATGCATCTGTTTTTATAAAGCATTTGCCCAGAAGACAGTATCCTCAGGTCCAGTACTTACATGTCATAGGAAGTCAATAAATGTAAGTAACTTCTACATTCTGAACCAGTTCTTCAAGTAGAAATATACCTAATCACAAGAAAGCCGTATGGCTAGTTTAGCTCAATTGTTATGTCACCTGACAGTACACATGTACATGTGTTCCAAATTGATGCTCAAACAACACTCTGATGTATGACTTAAGCTGAAGTAGAAGACTTAACTACCAAAGGAGAAGTGTCCCTATTCTAAATAGCAACATACTTCCAGTTAGAAATGAGTCAGATTCTGGCCTATCCTCCAGAGTTGAACTCAGTTACTGTATCTGTGCTCCCCCTCCATAAGTACTGTGATTGGAGAACAGTTCTGGAGAAGTACACATAAACTGAAATGGTGAGAAGAGCAATGGAGTTCTGCTCCAGACCAGACACTGTTGCTTTGCCATTAACTTGCAGTGTGATTCTGGGCTCATTGCTCCTTTCCCAGAGTCGGGTTACTCATAAAATGACGAGGGTGAACAGAGCTAGCTCTTACATGTTTTCAGTGTCTGTATCATCACAGTTCATAAAGTACCAACCAGAGTGACCTCTACCTGATGAGCCCAACTGGGAAGCTCTGTCTTGACTAGGAAGCTCTGTCAGCCTTTTAGCATGTCTGATCATGGCACCATTAAACTCAGAAATAGTAGCAACTGGGGCTGGGGATATAGCTCAGTGGAATAAGTGCTTGCCTAGCAAGCGCAGGGTCCTGAGTTCGATCCCCAGTACTGCAAAAAAAAAAAAAAAGAAATAGTAGCAACCAACACGTAAGAAGTTAGGCTTCCAGAGCTTAACATGCAGAAAAGAATGCCTCTTGATAGCAATTTGAAGCTTGAAACCCTAAAACCAGCGTTTCTCTTTATAAAGCCAAAAGGTGAAGGGACAGAGGGACACTTTAAATAAACCTATACAAGAAGTTGACCAGCTTAAAACCCATACTCGTCTTTCTTAACTTTAGAACTGACTGCTCTTATACCTTATTCAAATTTTCGAAAGACTAAGGCCACTTTGAATGCAAACTTTCGGGTCTGGGATTTGATTACATCCTATTTATCATCTAATTAGTCTTGCTCTTTCATGGGTGATAGCAGAAGGTCCACGATTCCTGGGTGAGAAACAAAGGACTTTGTTATAACAAGGCACATGAGCACAAACCACCTTGAGCATCATTTTTCCGCCAATTCATCTTGCTTCCAGATGTCACAGGGGTGGTGGAGAGTGCCCAGTAAATGTCCATTCCCCACTGTGGATCACATTAGAAAACAGGCAGACTTAGCGTGGAGAGCCCACTGGTTTTACAGTAAGCAGAAAAATGGTTGCTCTTTGTCTCAAATTACCTCAACCTTGAGGACACTTTGCTGCAAATCAATTCTGAGAAATTGCCCACATAAGAGAATCATCCTTAGCAGATCCAGCAAGATGTACAGAAATGTGAGAGAGCCTGGAGGGGTGTCTTCCAAAACAAACGTTTGATTTTTGCATTTGTGAATTTTCTTCTACTCTTATGGAATTTTATTATCTCATTTAAACTCAGAATGATGTAAAATATGGGCCCTCTTGCCTTTTTGCTCCTTTGCGGCGAAAGGTTGTGAAAAAGACCCCAGCTTTGGAGCCAGAGGAACTGTGGGAACTCTAGCTTTTCCATCTACTTGGCCAAGTCATTTATCAAACCCTTCTAGACTCCTCATCTGCAAAATAGTAATATCTACCTTACACGATGCTGTGAAGATCAAAGGAAGAGGAAAGTGAGGGGAAAACTTTGCAAAATATAGTAATCAGTTCTCAAAAACTGGAAACTACATAAACCCACCGAAGTGTCCTTCATCTGATGAATAAACAAATGACCACACAATGGATATACCAGTGCAAAGGAATGAATTACTGATACCAGGAACAGCATGTATCATACATGAACTATGCTACCTGAAAGAAGCCAGGCTCAAAAGGCTCTGTATAACGCATGATTCAACTCTAGAATATTCTGGAATGAACAAAACTATAGGGACAGAAAATAGATTAGTTGTTGCCAGGGAGGAGCTGACTATCAAAAGGCACAGGGGAAATTTTAGAGGTGATGAAGCTATTCCATCTCTTGATTATGGGATGTCACAGGACTAAGGATTTCAAAAAACTGCACTAAAAAAGAGTTAATTTTACTCTATATAAATGTTTGACATCACTGGTCATTCAAGAGATGCAAATTAAAACAGCACTGAGATTGTCACAGAAAGAGCGGCTATCATCAATAAATAAACCAATAACAAATGCTGGTGGAGCTGTGGGGGAAAAGGAGACTTTCTCCACTGTTGGTGGGAGTCTGGTACAACCACTGTGGAAATCAATGTGGAAGCTGCTCAGAAAACTAGGACTAGGCTGGGCATGGTGGTACACATGTGTAATCCCAGCACTTGGGAGGCTGAGGCAGGAGGATCATTGAGAGTTTGAGATCAGCCTGGGCCACAAAGTGAGTTCAAGGCCAGCCTGAACTGCGTAGCAAAATCCTGTCTCAAAACGAAAAAGAAAAACCACAACTAGGGCTACAAGTCCCATTGGATGCAGCTATTCCCTTTCTTGGTATCTTCCCAAAAGGAATTAAAAGCCTCATACCACACATGATATATGCACATCCATGTTTATAGCAGCACAATCTGTAATGGCTGAATCTTGGAAACAGCCCAAATGTTTCCCCCATTCATCAATCAGTGAATAGATAAAGAAGATATGGTTCTTTTCGACAATGGAGTACTACTCAGCCATAAAGCAAGATAATCTTAAGACTTTTCTAGGTAAATGGATGCACCTTGAGAACATACTCTTAAGTGAAATAAGTCATACACACATGAGTAAGTTCCACATTGTTTCTCTGATGTGAGAAACTGAAAGTGTAAATAAGGAACAAAATGTGTAATAGATATTGTGAAATAGGAAGAAAATGTTCAAATGGAAAGGGGAACCAGGGAGGGAGGAGGTGAAAAGGAAAAAGGGAAAAGAAAAAAATAAGAAGGAAAGGGTGGAAGCAAAGCTTTTGTAAACAAGGAGGGGAAGGGGGGATAGAGGGAGGGCAGGGGAATGGGGAAAAAGAATGAAATTATACCACGTACACGTACAAATTCCCTACGAAGAATGTGATCATTATGTACACCTAAAATGTACCAATACTTAATTAAGAAAAAAAAACGAAAAAACTGTGGCTCGCTTTTTTTTAAATTTCTATGACCATATCAGAACCAGCGGTGTTTCTGTAACTTCTTATGCCTTACACACATTCTCTGCATATTGATTTTCATTTCAGCATCAAAGACCAGTGAATGAGGTATTCAGGTCAAAATTACAGCTGAACTGCTAAAAGACGGCCTGTGACGACTTTGCCTTGTATGCTGCCACCTGCTTTGGCCCATATCTGGAACCACCCAGTAAAGCTTTAGAGACACAGGAATAGAGCTCCACGCCAGCACACAGAGCCATTTCCCTGAGCACCTCGGGGGGGGGGGGGGATCTCCCTCCACGGTTTGCAGGTGCTATTCTCCTCCTAATCCTTTCCTTTAGCCGCATCAGCACGCAAACTTTAAGGAAGAAATTACAGCTCAATATACTATGCTACAGCGAATACTGCTGACACATCTAATAGAGGAAAACAGCTTCAGGTTTTGCGTAGACACAACCCTAAAATCTCACTGTGAGCAATAGTTTCGGCCATATCATCCCACTATCACTTTTTAGATGTCTAAATACAGTTGATATGTTTTGTGTTTGTCTACTTCTTGCTCATCATGAGATTCATCAAGGAGCTGTGAAACCCCAGAAGAGAGCCAGAGTCGTTAGGTAGCCCACAATATCTGCATCCACTTGAGAATTTCATTTAGCAAGTAGACACAGTTCCAACACTCTCCTGGACAGATACCTACATTTCATCAGACGGCTACAATTTTCCTTCCACTTGAAATGTCAACATGTGCCCTGGCAGTAAATGTCACATTCGAGAATCATAGTTTATAATGGATATTCACAACTGCTATGGGTTAGATCAAATATGTCCTGCAAAAAAAGCTCAGATGATCAAAGGTGAGGCTTGTGGCAGATGATTAGATGGCAGGGCTGCTGATCTTCTCAAGAGGGTTAATCCATCAATGAGGCGACAACTGAATATACTGTGAGGAGGTGGGGCCTAGTTAAAGGGTGCAGGTCACTGAGCTGAACCTACAAGGTGTGTTCTTGTCCCTGGCCCCTTCTTATCTCTCTGGTTCTTTCCAAGCCCCTCTGCTTCCTGGGTGCAGTGAGGGGAAGAGCTTGCCTCTGCCTGCCCCTCTGACATTGCTCTGCCCCAGCACAGGCTTTCGGCAATGGAGCCCGCTAACTATAGACTGAAACCTCCAGCTGTCTGAGCTAAAACAAACCTTTCCTTCTCTAAGTTATCAGGTATTTGTCATAGCATCGGAAAGCCAGCTAACAACAATTATGTCTAGAAAAATGCAACAGTATTTACCTAAAAGTCATATCAGAAGAGAAATCTTAAACAAGAGGGGAAATCTGAAAAAATAAACCCAAGTCTTAGTTCTAGGGCAACACAGTTTGTGACACCATTCTTCATTCCCTCCCAAGGAATAATGAAAAGGGGCTGGGGATATAGCTCAGTGGAATAAGCGCTTGCCTAGCAAGCGCAGGGTCCTGAGTTCGATCCCCAGTACCGAAAAAACAAAACAAAACAAAAAAAAAAAACCAAGGAATAATGAAAACATCTGTAGTCCTAAGTTTTTTTCCCGGGAACTTCATCATTTTTTCTTGATCCATATGTAGTAATAAGCCCATTTCTCCTCATCTGCAACCTCTTCCTCTCCCGTGGATCTTTTCAATAAGCATTTAATTATGTTCAAATCTTCTACTACTGTTCTAAGCTCTCCTCAAAGCTGAGCTTCTCAAAAGGTTTGTCTAGACTGTTTCAATTTCCTATCCCCAGCCCCCTCCTCAGCCTCTTGAAAGTCACTTTCCCATTGCTGTAGCCAACAGGTCTCACCTTTTACTTGCAAATAAGCGATATCAGAGATTTTCACCACTCCTCCTGTCTGAATGTTCTTCCACGTCTTCACCTACACTTAACACTCCCGTGGTATAAATACTCCCACTGGAGCTGATTCCGAGCTACCACTATGAATGGCACCACTAAACACAGAGTTGGGGAGGGCAGAGAAGAGCCAGTGGGCTCATGGATCAGCACAGACCCGTTCCAGCTCCCCCCTGAAGGGCATCTAGCACTGTATCCCTCATAAGAAATCTCATATTGTCCAAGTGTCAGTGCGCCTTGCCTAACTCAGACAAGTAAGTTTCACCAAGTACCTCAAAATTCTATCCAGTGTGATCTAATGACCTTTCTCCCACTCTGGCCTCCTCCAGTATTCACTAATTCCATGAAGGTGCCATAATCCATCTGGTTTACTCAAGGCTGCAGTTTAGAGATCATCTCTGACATCGCTCTTCATTGTCCAGTCTATCACTGAGTAGAGCCAGTTTTATCTCCTAAATTTAACTTAAATCTGTTTGGTCTTCACACACCATTACTCCAAGATACCACAAATTGTTTTACAGTTGGGGAAAAAGTGTTAAAATGTTTACAAAAGGAAAATAATTGGGGACAAAAGTCATTTAAATGTTACAATTAATTTGGTGGTCTTTCCCTAGCTGGACACATTTCCACTGGAAACCTACACAGAGTTTGGAGTCTCAATCCGTAAGAGTCCCTTTCAGACACCCTCTAGGAAAAGCACACGTAATGCGGAGGACCCAAAGAGATGGAGGGAGGAAGAGGCGGGGGGAGTAAGAAGAATTAAGACACGCCATGTACACGTACTGACTCCCCACGATGAATGTAATCCTTTTGTACTACAAACATGCACTAGCAAACTTGTAAATTAAAGAAAAATCACATGAAAGTTTGAGAGGTCATGTTCTGGTAGCACAAACAAATAAGCAGAGCAGATCCACCGCCTGTGCCTTGACAGGTGAAAGGACACAAACAAAGGGGAAAAGGCAAAAGATTTCCAAAAGAAAAGGTGCCAGAGTCCCAGGATTTGCCCAAGGCTATGGAGGACAGGAGAGGGAATCACCACCCTTAGATACATTTCAAGGGTCTGGGCATCTTCTTTTAGACCAATCTGTCCATAACACAAAACTGTAAAGAGATGCTGTTAAAAACCAACCAGTCCTAACAGCAGGCCCAGCTGCCAGACTGTTTAAACATGTTCCTCAGTTCTTCTCCAATCAATTTTTTACAATAAAGTTGTAGTTGATCTCTTTTAAAAGTAGTACATTGGTAAGATCATGCCAGCCCTCTGCTTGAAGGCCTGCTGTGGATTCCTACAGCCAGAATTCTTAGTAGAGCACATGCTAAGTATATATGAGGCCCTGGGCTGATCACCAGGACAGTTTAAAAAATCAAAGAATCTTCACAAGACTCACAAATCCCTGCAGTGATCTGGCCTCTGCCTGTCTCTCCAGCCTTACTTGGGACCTCACTTCTGGCATTCTATTTGCAACTACCTTACCTTTCCTTGAAAGAGCCAGGTTCTTTTGCTGAGAATCTTCGCATACTTTGTTCTTCCTATTGCTCCTCTCCCCTGGCCTAATTAATTTCTGCTTTAATTCCAGATCTTATTTCAAACATCGCTTCCTATCTGGATCTTTCAGATCATTCCATTCCCCAATCATTTTCTCTCATACCAGTCACTTTTTTTCTTAAGTTTTACCACGATTCAGCGCACACCAAATGAGATTATGAGCCATGAGCCTCAACCACAAAGATCTCAGGCATGTCACTTTTCTTGGCCTTATTTTCTCAAATTGTGGCATTGTTTGAATAAAAGTTATTCCCTTCTGCACATTACTGTGCTTTCCATGATTCCACTAAAGGCTATTCCAGGTAGTATATAGACTACTAAAGGTAGTACGGGGTAGAGTCAGATTATTAACTCAATTACCTCCTCTATTACTTACTGTTCTTTTCTTTGTTTGTTTGTTTGTTTGTTTTGGTGGTACCAGGGATTGAACTCAGGACCTTGAACTTGCCAGCCAAGGGCTTATTCCACTGAGCTATATCCCCAGCCCCCTTACTGTTCTTTTCCTTTTGCTATTTTTGAGACAGGGTCTTGCTATGCAGTTCAGGATGGCCATGAGCTCACTTTGTAGCAGAACCAGGTCTCAAACTCGCAATAATTCTCCTGCCTCAGCCTCCCGAGTGCTGGGATTACAGGTGTGCGCCACCACGCCCAGTGTTCCTCTACTACTTACTGCCAGTGATAATTTTAGGCAATTATTTAATCTCTGTTTCAATTTCCACACAAAGAAGGAACAATAGAAGAACTTTAAAGCTTTTAGTGAGCATGTAGTGCAGTAGAGACACGTGGTATGTCCTCAAAACAGTTATTGTGACTGAGTGCTGCCTCCAATATAATTTCAATGGCCTCTAGCATAAGTGTCTAATAGAAATAAAACCCCAGCCATGTAAATTTAAACTTCTAGCAGCCACATTAAGAAATGGAAATAGGGGAGGGCTGGGGATATAGCTCAGTGGAATAAGCGCCTGCTTGGCAAGTGCAAGGTCCTGAGTTCAATCCCTGGTTCTGCAAAAAAAAAAAAAAAAAAAATTGAAGAAAAAAATGATTCTAAGAAATGGAAATAGGGGAAATTAAATATATTTTATTTAATTTTACATTATGATTTCTACATGTAGTCACTATGAAAGTAATGATATATTCTGTTGTTCTTGTATTAGTTCTTCAAAATATTACATGGGCTGGGTGTGATGGTGCACATCTGTAATCCCGGCACTTGGGAGGCTGAGGCAGGAGGATCATTGTGAGCTTGAGACCAGCCTGGGCTACAAAGTGAGCTCAATGGCAGCCTGAACTGCATAGGGAGACCCTGCCTCAAAAAGACAAAAAAAAAAAATTACATGTATCCCTCAACACTCATAACATATCTCAAATACTACCACCTTGCATTTCAAGTGCCCCAGAGCCGCATGCAGCTAGCAATAGGCAATGCAGCCCTAGTACCTCCCTTCTGCTCCCCTAGAGTTTCCTCCACCGACTGCTCGTCCATTCGGTAGTGTTTCAGGTAACACTAGTGTGTAATTATTTAATGCCACTATCTATTTGATATAATAGGAAATTTCCTCCTGAGATTGATTAAAAAAATCAAGAGAGACTGTTAAATCTCTTGGAAGATATAAAAATCCAATATTTTATATGTGGTTATTTGATTTGGTATTTCAAAGCAAAATTAGAATCATCTGTATTTCATGTCTAATCATTTTTTTTCAATACCCCCACTTAAAAAGTCAAAGGCTCACAGTGTGGTGTTCTGCACCAAACACGGCCAGGCTAAGGAATTAGTGTAGACATTGTCTTGACAACAAATGAAACAAAAATACTGTCAGCATTACACTTGTCTGTGGGTATTTATCCTCCAGTGAGGATGCATTTGCAGTAAATTTAAATAAATTATTTTCTTTCCTGAAGGTGGTGCTATGAACACAGAAACTGTTCATTAGCTTATTCAGACATTATAAGACTATTTTATTAGGTTTTTTAAATGTAATACCCATGTTAGTTAGTTTGATGCTTTTGATAAATCTTTTTTTTTTTTTTTTTTTTTTTGCGGCACTGGGGATTGAACTCAGGACCTTGCACTTGCCAGGCAGGTGCTTATGCCACTGAGCTATAGCCCCAGCCCCTTTTGATAAATCTTAACTGTTATCATTTTGGTTTCTTCTCCTTCCTTTTCCAGATAAAATGTATTACTTATAATAACTGTACCCATTAACATTTTGGTATTTTTGGTGTTTATCTGTTTGCTGCTGGGGATCCAGCTAACCCAGAGCCTTCTATGTGCTAAACACAAGCTCTACTCCTAAGTTAAACTCCTAGCCCCCCTTAACTTTTTGACTGAGTTTTTATACTAACATATTTTCTTTTTAAAAAATCTATTAGCTACAACTTGTGTGCTAAATGTATGCAGACACTGACTAAACACTTTACATACTTTATGGCAATTTCATACCTCAGAGTGAGACAAAGAACTATTTTTAAAGAGCTGATTCTCAGTATTCCAACTTAGTTGATTTAGCTAGAGAAATTGTTTATAAACTTTTTTCTCTACTTTTTTTTCTGGGACAACATATAAGGAGATTAAGATATAATGCTTTTATTTATCAGTTGGAGACTAGATTAAATAATAGCCTTTTTTTGTTACTTGCTATTGGAAGGAAAGTCAGGGAGGGAGAAAATAAGGAATGTAATCAAGCACATTTTCTGTTCTCTCTTAAACAATCATTCACAAGCCTAGAATCAGACCTAGTTTAAAAAGGCACAAGCCAAACAAGACATTGCTTTCAACTGTAGGAAAAGCCATGATTCAAACAAACTAAGAGGCAGTTACTTTACTGCTCAAAAGGCCAAAACTTTGCAACATGACTTGAAATTTGAGACAATATGAATACATGAATTTGGTGTACACCATGGATACTACTGTTCTTAGTTTTTCTATAGCAATTCTTCAAATATATCTCCTAGATATTTAGTCCAAAAAAAGAAATAAACCAAAAACCTGAATTGTATTGTAGTTTATAGGAAAACTTGCCCCTCAGCAGCACCACAAAATTATCAGCTCATCACACTTAAATGAAACACTTCCAACTATGCTTATCCAGCAGGTAAATATACCTGTGCAAATACAGAAGCATTTAGTAAATATTTCATGCAGTTTAAATCAGCAACCAGGTCATAATTTCAACATAAGCATGTTTACATTGCAGTAATATTACATATGAGGACCTGATTTTTTAGACTAAGACAGTGAGGGAAAGTTGTTAAATACTTCTCCATGAGAATATGAAATAAACAGTAGCATATTAGAAAAATTCAGTCATTTGGCTGGCAATTCCTTTAGAAGTTTATAAAAGTTAGCACAGTGACCCTCAGGCAAAACTAAACAATCCCTGCCTGCTCCTCCTTAGACACATCATAATTATATTCAACTTCAGTTCAAAAACACATCTATTCTTCAAACAGCACACACTACAGGGGAACCAGAGTGAAAGGAATAAGAATTTCCTGGCACCAAAGAAAAAGATCTGTTTTCTTAGCTCCTCTGTTGTTCTCTTGAATAATTCTGCCATGTGACTTTTAATTTCCTCCTTTTTGATACTTCATGGGTCAGCTTTGAGAGTGTTGGGAGTTTCGAAGGCATTACATTGTCTTATTTTTTCAAATTTCTATTTTTTTGTGTGTTGAGGTTTGCAGATCAATTGTAAAGATTTTGTTGCTAATGTGGAGACCTCTTGAGTTGATATCTCCTTTTCAGTGAGTCTCACTTGGTATAGCTAATTGTAGGCTTTTGCCTCTGTCGCAAGATCCAACCATCTTTGTTTATTTGGGGGAGGGAATCTGCAGATATTTCACCCAGCACCCAGTTCTCTAGTAAGGGACTGTAGTATTGTTAATGACACAAAGGCTATCCAGATATTGTCACACAAAGAGAATCATTAGTAGTCATAATTATGCCACCTCAGCAAAAGCAATAAAATGAGGAAAAATAATAGCATCAAAGACAATCTGGATATTAACATACCCAATGTACCAATAAATATCAGCCTCAACCATAGAAAAGAGATCTATACTTATAAACACTAAGACAAACCAAATATTGACATACAGTAAATATCTACTAAGTGCAACAACTATACCTCTACTAACAGTAGAATAGAATTTAACATTAATAACATAGCATTAACTAAAGTTTGACAAAGCTTAATGATTATACTAGTAAAGATAGAGGGAGTAGGAAATCAGATAATGGAAAAAGTAAAATTTGAAAAGTTAATGGGAAATGAGAAGGATGAGAAATAAGTGAGATAAAAAAAAACTTGTTGAGCAAAAGACAATTAATAGTATTAGATAAAGGTAACAGGAAAAAACAAACAAGGAAAAGAGGAATAAAGCAAAAGCAGCAGAATAAAAGGAAAGCAAGAAGGGATAAAAAAAAGTTAAAAGGCAAAAGAGAGAAAAAAATTTAACTCCCCCAAAACCAGTGAAAGATGATGGGAGAAAAACTTTGAGTCAAAAAACGAACAAATAGAAAAAAACTTCACCATTTTTGAATGAATAATTTGTTTTGAGAATCTGCAGTCTTGGAATCCAGCAGGTCATAATTTTCTCCACCTAGGTTTGTGGCCTGTGATTTGGTTGTATTCCCCCTGCTCCAAATAGCCCTCTGTCCATACACCCAAGACTGTGGCAACATCCAAACCAAGGCATGTCCTTATTCACCTTAATAAGTGGGAAAAGCAATCAGCCACTCGTCTCTTCTGAATGTAGGCAGCAAGGTAGGTGTTCAAGCAGTTTGCTGGACTTGAAGACAGCACTTTCAGATATAGCCATCTTTACAAGCCGTACTTGGTAGGCCTGGATTCCCATAATAGAGGATGGGGCCCATGACCTCAGCCTATTTCTCAGTGGGTCTATGTCTAGCCCATAACTTCTGCACAGCTGCCTCCCTTCGCTGTTTCTTACCCAGTCACCGTGGGAGAATGGAAATGTTCTGTAGTTGTTCTGTGGCTTAAACAGTTAATCACTTTCCAAAACGGTGTCTGATTTAACACTCTCTGGCACTATAGCAGATGCTAAACTTAGTCTCTTCTCCAACTCTAGCCAGCCAGGAAAGAGTCAATTTGAAATAAAATCCTATGCTGTTTCTGTAGTTTACAACAGCTGTGGGGTTCTCTTGGGGCTTTCACTTCTAGCAAGATCCATAAGTTCTCATTGGATCTGCTGACACCCACCCGTCAGGCCTATCTGGTCTCCCCTGGCACTGGTCAGCCAGTTGGCCAGAGCCTCTGCTGCTGCTGCCTCTGTGGAGGAGAAGCAAAATGCAAAGAATAGTTGGAGTTGAGAGACGGCCACAGCCAGGGTGCAGGTCCAGAGCTAAAGTGAGTTCCCTCCAATACAAGGGGATGGAGGTCCCTGTGGTTCTTGGGGGACACAAGTTCATCTGGTCCACAAGGTCCATCCATAATAAGCATCATGATTGGAAGGTGAAACTAGAGTACATTTCTAATTTTAATACTGTATTAATATACTCTTATTTAAATACTATATACTCTATACTAATATACTCTATTTGATTTTAATTCTGTATTAATATACTCTATTTTTAATACTATATTAACACATATCACTATTATAATAAACATTTTAAAATAAAGTTACTTATAAACTCAATCTTTAATCAAAGGAGAGTATAAAAATGTATCTAAGTGAAATGAAAAGACTTATAAGAGGTTACCATAGCAGAGAGAATGGCCCACACTGGCTTGGCATCAGTCTGATAAAATGTCACCAGTAAGTATAACTCACTTAATAGAATAAGAACATTTTTGTTTATATAACAAATACTGACATTTTTACATTTTGACAGTGTGGTAATCAATATGTACTTAGTTTTAACTTGTCATTCTGATTAAGTCTAATAGTTCTCATTTGCTGATGATTTTTCAATAGTGGAAATTTTCCTTCCAGTATAAATATATTAAATCTTTTTGTGCTGCACATAACTAGCTTTAGGGTGTTTTAAATTCTTTGTTCAGAAGATAAAATACCGCTTGTATAAATAATTTCCTCCACTAAACTCAGATACAAATGTTATTTGCCTGTTATGGCTCTTAGATGCTCAAAAAATTTTACACAACTGTAGGACATTCAAAAATTTTTATACAACTATATAAAGATTCTTCTATGATATTTAAACTTATAAATCGGACTAGGTAGTACATACCTATAACCATAGCTACTCAAAAGGCTGAGGCAAGACAATCACAGTTTTAACACCAGCCTAGGCAACTTAGTGAGACCCTACTTCAAATAAAAAAATAAAAAGGGATAGGGATGTAGCTCAGTGACAGAGCTGGATTCAATCCCCAGTACTGGGGGAAAGGACTTTGAATCCATAAACGTCAGTTTAATAACATGGTCCACTTCCTCAGCCTCACTCTTTCTGCCACACTCCCTTTCCCTCACTCTTCTTCCCACTCCTTCCACTTAGCAGAGCTCTCCATTTCTGGTACACACACATTATGGCTAAGACACGTGTTGTGGAGTGTTTGCTTGTAAGAATAAGCATCAGCAAATTCTAAATTTAAATGTAAACCTGTCTTGCCTTTAATCCAGAAACAAAAGAACGAACAAGTTTCTCTAAGTAGTAACACTGGTAAGTTCTGTATATGACGGTGGATTTGTAGTTTACATTCGCTTTCTGCAATACTGGTCTTCCTCCTACTTTCCAAGCAACATTTTACTTTGCTTATTAGTTTTTGCTTGTTGGTAGTTTCCTAAGTGCTGCAGATAAGCCTAACTGTAATTTCTCCTCTCTAATCTAATGTATGTATAAAATTCATTAAAAACAAGGGAAAACTAAACTACAGAGCAGAACTAAGAAACAAATGAGAGGGATATTTTTCTTACAAGTTTTAAAATTTATGAAGAGGGGGCTGGGGATATAGCTCAGTGGAATAAGCGCTTGCATAGCAAGCGCAGGGTCCTGAGTTCAATCCCCAGTACCGCAAAAAAAAAAATAAAAAATAAAAAAATAAAAAATAAAATTTATGAAGAGCTATTAAATAAGAAAGCTCAGTAAAGTGGGGGCAGAGCTAAGGATCAATAGCTCATCATGGACTTGACAGTATATAATAGCACTTAAATCAGTTTGTTTCTCCATCTTTTGTCTTGATTACTTTTCTCATTGCTGAGGCAAAAATACCTGACATAAGTTAGAAGAGGAAAAGTTTATTTTAGCTCACAGTTCGTAGAGGTTTCAGTTCATAGTTACTTGGTTCCAAGGCAGAGCAGCACGGCAGAGAGGTATCATAGAGGAGAAACAAATCAGATTAATAAATAATAAATAAAAGAGAGGAACCAAAAATAAATGAAACAAAAATCTGTTGGCAAAATTGTAGATCTATATCTATCTACAACAATAATTACATTAAACATAAATGATCTTAACACTACAATTAAAAGGCCAAGATTGTCAGACTTCAAGAAAAGAACAAGAGCCTAGAATGCATTCTCTGTAAGAGAAGTATTTTAAACACCAAGGTAAGTTGAAAGTAAACGAGAGGAAATGATACTCCATGCACATAATATGCATAAGAAATGTGAGGTAGCTGTATTAACAATAAGCAAAATAGACTTCAAGGAGATTACTACATGTAGAAAAGAGGAATGTTTCAAATTGATTAAAGTATCAGTACCTTAAAACAGATACAAGAGCCAGACATGGTGGTGCACACCTGTAATTCCAGCACTCGGGAGGCTGACGTAGGAGGATCATTGGGAGTTTGAGACCAGCCTGAGCTACAAAGTGAGTGCAAGCCCAGCCTGAACTGCATAGTGAGACCCTGTCTCAAAAGACAAAACAAAACAAAACAAAAAACACAAGAGTTATTGTCTCAGTTACTTTTCTCTCATTGCTGAGAAAAAATACCTGACACCCAAAATTAAGGAAGGAAATTTAGCTCACAATTTGTGGAGGTTTCAGTCCATACTCGGCTGGCTCCAAGACAGAGTGGCACATGGCAGAGGACCATTCACGGTGGCAGAAAACAGCAAAAGCAACAAGAGCAAAAGGGAAGAGCAGCAGAGAGCAGGCTCTTTCCCTCCCTTATATTGTGTGCAAATTGTCTGCCTGAGGGTGGGTGTAGCACTCACACCCATAATCCCCAGCACTGGACCATGGATCAATCAAAAAACTCTAGAAGTCCACACCACAACTGCATGAGGCTTTGCGGGGACATCCAGACACAAACCGTAACAGTTATAAATATATGTACCTAATAATAGAATTTTACAACACATGAAATAAAACCAGACAGAATAAAAGGAAGAAATAGACAATTCTACAAATAGCTAGGGAATTTTGATAGTAGTTGATGACAATAAAAGCAAAAATAAAGATATAATCTGAATGATTTACATCTAATTAAAGTGTGAAACCACTAACAATTTTTAAAATTTGATTGATATATTAAGAATAGGACGAAATGAACTCATCTACAATGCTCAGAACCACAAAAGACAGGAAAAAAAGTAGAAGACAAAAACAGGAATGAAGAATAAAGGCAACAAATAGAAAACAGTAAAAAAATGTAGCTATTAATTCAATTACATCAAATCACCTTAAATGGCAATGGCCTAAGTATACCAGTCAAAAGACAGAGATTGTCAAAATGTATGAAAAAACAAATTTCTACACCCTAAGAGGCTGAGACAGGAAGATCTCAACTTTGTTTGCTTTGTTTGTTTTTGGCGTGTACCAGGGATCAAACTCAAGACCTTGCGCGTGCCAGGTAGGTGCTTATTCCACTGAGCTATATCCCCAGCCTAAGATCTCAACTTTGAATTCAGCCTAGCCTGAGCAACTTAACAACTGAATGAAACCCTGCCTCAAAAACTAAAAAACAGGCCAGGGATGTAGTCAGTGTAAAGATCCTGTGTTCAATCCCCAGTACAAAACAAAACAAAACAAAACAGAAAAGCCTCAATTATATATTGTGTATAAGAAGTCCATCCATCCCAAGATCGAAGGCTTAGAAGATCCTTGAAAAGTCACTGGTGTGAGTCTGCCCTTGAAAGCTGAAGAAGCAGGAGTCTGAGGTCCACAGGCACTGACAACAACAGACACACCTGCTCAGGTAAAATGGCATCTTCCAATGTGTGCCAAATTTCTTCTCTCCTTTTTTCCATCCAGGAAAGAAGCTTATTGGTTGACACTACCCACAATCAGTGTAGCTCTTCTTCCATCAGTTCACTGGTCTCCATATCAATAATTCCTAGAAATACCCCACAGACACACACCAAAGGATGTTTTACTAATGTAGGCGTTTCCTAATCCATTCAAGTTGATGTACCCTTATCTCATCATAATTAATGGCCACATATGTACAGATTAAAAGTGAAAGGCTAGAGAAAGCCAAACCATGATAACATAATCAAAGTTAGGTCAACTACTATTTGACAAGAATCCGAAGATTACACAATGGGAAAAAAGGAAATCTGTTTCAGCAACTGGTACTCAGAAAACTGAGGTCCAAATGGAAAGGAATGAAAAAGGACCTCTGTCTTACATCACTGTTATGGTTGATACACTGTGTCAACTTGGGGAGTCTGGAGGTTTGGCTGAGTAACTCAGCAGTTGTAGATCTTGGGGTGAAAAGGACATGCCCTTACCCTTCTGGGATGTTGTTTATTGTGTTAATTTGGGAAGTTTAAAAGGTTAACTATGTGATTCAGCAGGAAGCCAGGGTGCTTGCTTTATATACATCCTGAGCCTGTGGAAGAGGAGGGCATGGAGACTGTGTGAGAGCTACATGCCCCCTGGGTGGGGGCAGGCTGTTTACAAGGTAAAGGAGAGAAAGAGGCTGCTTGCCAGCAATTCCACACATTTGCTGGTTGTTTGCTGCCATGAAAAGTTTGCCCTCTGTCATGTGCTGCTCTGCCTCAGAACCAGCCAAGTATAGACTGAAACCTCCACAAACTGTAAGCTAAATAAACCTTTCCTTCCTTCAGTTTGGGTGTTGGGTATTTTGTCTTAGCAACGAGAGAAAAGTAACCAAGACAATCAGTCTCAAATACTAACTCAAAATACATGAAAGATTTAAAGGTATCTGGGCATGGTGGTGCATGCCTGTAATTTCAGCACTCAGGAGACTGAGGCAGATTTCCATGAGTTTGAGGTCAGCCTAGGATATATAATGAATTCAAGGCCAACCCTAAACTGTAGAGAGATACTAGCTCAAAAAAAAAAAAAAAACCTTAAAGGTAAGCCCTGAAATCATTAACAGTCAACACATATACACATACACACAAATAGAAATGTGAAGAAAAAAAGGCAACAAAATGCTTATCAAGACTCCCAAACCCCAAAGAGATCTAAGGAGCACCAGTGGTAAGGAAATCAAGCACCAGATAGCTAAACTGTTCAAAGTGATCAAAGATGAAGCAAAGAAACTTGATAATCTCAAAGACAGCACAAACAGAAAATGGGATTTCAAACAAACTGATCAATGTGTTAAGGAAAAGTAAAATAAAAAACTACAAGACTTAATGCAAACCACTCAAAACATAACTGACAAATTTCCCGAAGAAAAGAGTCCACAAAAAGGAGGTAAACAGAAATCCCACAAAGAATTCTATGGGCTACATGAACAGTGGTTGTGACCAACATAAGGAGACAATGTTAGACAAGACAGAGCATAAGGACAGATACGCAACACCTTTAAAACCAGAGAGTAAAGAAAATCAATCCAACAACACTAGATGATGCTAAGGAGACCAACTTAATACTAATTGGAGTTAGAGAAAAATTTAGAGGGGAGAACACATGGAATACATTTTTTTTACAGAAATCATTCCAAAAAACTTTCTAAATATGGGGAAAGAACTCACCATTTTGGAACAGCAAGGCATATAGAATTCCAAATAATTGTGATGAGAGAAGAAACTAGCTTAACACATTATAGTCAAAATGCTGGGAGTGCAAAGCAAGGGCAGCATCTTAAAAGCAAAAAATCACTTGTAAGTGTAAACCTAGTAGAAATAAAGCAGAACGTTCAGCATAACATTTAAAGGTCAAAAGAGCTAGGAGTGAATGTTTCAAGCCCTGAAAGAAAACAACTTTCAATGCAGAATATATCCTGCAAAATTATCTTCCAAAGTTGATGTAGAAATAAAAAATTCCATGACAAAGAACACCTTTGAGGAATACATGACCGGCTGGGCATGGTGGCACATGGCTATAATCCCAGCACTCGGGAGGCTGAGGCAGGGAGATCATTGTGAGTTTGAGACCAGCCTGGGATACAAGTGAGCTCAAGGCCAGCCTGAACTGCATAGCAAGACCGTGTCTCAAAAAGACAAAAACAAACAAAACAAAAAACTCATGACCATCAAACCAGCACTCCAAAATATTTTCAAGGATATCCTACATAGAGATAATGAAGCCAACAATGCCAAAATGTCTGATGAAATTAATACCATGAATACAGCACGTAGAGTGAGCAGTTAAACGGAAAGGGAAAAATAAAGGGATCAACAATAGAAAATAATGAATGACACTAAGTCAATATTTTTGAGTGATAACTTTCAATGTAAATGGCCTCATGTTCCCAATTAAAAATCACAGATTGGCATAATGGATCAAGAAGAAAAGCCCCTCCATGGTTTGCTGCATATTGGAGACATATCTAATCTGAAAAGAAATTCATAGACTAAAAATTGAAGGATCCACCAGGTATGGAGGCACATGCCTGTAATCCCAGCACTCAAAAGGCTGAAACAAGAGGATTGATGGGAGTTTAAGGCTATCCCGGGCTACATAATGAGTTCAAGGGCAGTCTGAACTACATAGCAAGACTCTGTCTCAAAAAAGCCACACACACACAAAAAAAGATGGATAACTCTTCCATGCAATGGAAACCTGAACAAGCAGGAGTAGCTATCCTATTTTGAGACAAAATGAACTTCAAGTTAAAACTGATCAGTAAAAGTAAAGTCACTACATATTAAGGGAACACTTCAACAGGAAGAGCGAACAAACTAAATTTATATGCACTAAATACCAGTATACCCAACTTTACAAAACAAATGTTGTTGTACACCAATAATCAAATATACATCAACACAATCATAGTGAAAGTTATCAGTAACCCACTTTCACAAACAGATCAACTAGACAAAAACAATCACTGAAGAAATATCAGCGCTGAACCACACTTTTGAACAACAGACACTTACAAAATGTTCTATCCAGCCAGAAGATACACATATTTCTCCGCAACACATGGAACTTTCTCCAGAAGAGCCCATATACTCACACATAAAGTTTGCTTAAGTAAATACAAAAGAATCAAAAGTATCCCATGTGTAGTACCAAGTACCTTGAAACTAGAAAGCAAATGCAAAAGAAAATACAAAAATTTCTCTAACAACTGGACACTAACTCACTCTGGTACCCTAAGCAGGTCACAGAAGACATCAAGGAAGAAATTAAACAATTCCTAGAATCAAATAATAATGCTATTACATCATACCGGAACCTATGAGACACAATGACAGCAGTCCTCAGAGGAAAATTTATTGTTGCAAATACATTAGAAAAACAGAGCAAGCTCAAATAAACAACGTTATATACCTAAAGGTCCCAGAAACAAGAATAGTCTAAACCCACCCCTAGTACAAGGATGGCTATCATAAAGTTCAGAGCAAAAGTTCATGAAATTGAAACTGACAAACATACAAAGAATCTATAAACAAAAAGCCAGTTCTTTAAAAGAATAAACCGGGCTGGGGATATAGCTCAGTGGAATAAGTGCCTGCCTAGCAGGCGCAGGGTCCTGAGTTCAATCCCCAGTACCGCCAAAAAAAAATAAAAAATAAAAAAATAAAAGAATAAACCAAGTAGAGAAACCTTAGCAAAAGCTACCAAAAGAATGAAAGACACAAATTAACACAATTAGATATGAAAAGGGAAATCACAACAGACAATGCCAAAATCCAGAACATCAAGTACTAGGAAAAATTGTACTCCAAGAAATTGAAGAATCTTGAAAAAAATGGGCAAATTTCTAGACATTTATTAATTGCCAAATTGAATCAATAAGACAAAAAGGCTGAAAAATATAATAACTAGACATGAAATTGAGGTTTTAATTAAAACTTCATCAAAGAAAAGGACCTGAGGGACTCAGTGCTGAATTCTTCAAGACCTTCAGAGAAGACATAATGTCAATACTCTTCAAAATCTTTAATGAAATTGAGGAGGAGTACTTCCAAACTCACTTCTAGGAGATAGTGTTGCCCTGATTCAAAAAGTAGACTAAGACCAAAAGAAAACTACAGGCCAAACTCTTTAATGAACATAGATAGATGAAAAATCCTCTACGAGGTATTAGAAAACATACTGCAGCACATCATCAGAGAGATCACACATCATGACCAAGCAGGCTTTATCCCAGGGATGCAAGCACGTTTCAACACACACAGTTAGGTAAATGTAACAAAGCTATAAACAGAATCAAGAACAAAAATTACATGATCATCTCAACAGATGCAGAAAAATACTGATTCATGATAAAACCCTAAGGAAGATAGGTATATAATGACCCTGTCTCAATTAGTCTATTAAAAGCCATTTGTGATAAAACTACTGCCAACATAAGGAGGGAAAACTAAAAGCTTTTCCTCTAAAATCAAGAACAAGACAAGGATGTCCACTATCACCACTCCTGTTCAAGATAGTACTTGAAACTGGAAGATAAGGTAGGTAAAATCCCAGAAATCATAGGCATATGCGAAAACTTTCTGAACATAACTTTAAATACATAAAAAATAGCATCAAAGTCAAGAAATGGTGTTATATCAAATCAAAAACCTTCTGCACAACAAAGAAAACAATCGGCAAAGTGAAGAGACCTATAGATTGGAAAAAAATTTCAACATTTCAGATGGAGGATTAACATCTAGATGATATAAAGAACTCAAAAAAATTAGAACCCCCCCCAAATAAAAGACCCAATCAAAAAAATGAGCAATTGAAATGAATACACACTTCTCAGAAGAGGGAAGTACAAATGGCCAATAAATACTTGAAAATACTTGAACATCACTGGCCCTTAGACAAATAAAAATAACACTGAGGTTCTGTCTTACTCCAAAAAGAATAGCAATCATCAAGCAATCTAATAATATCAAATACTCACAAGGCTACGGGGAAAAAGAAATCCTTCTACACTGTTGGTGGGAGTATAAACTGCTACAACCTTTATGGAAATCAGTATGGCAATTGCTCATAAAACTAAAAGTACAAACTCCATTTTACTCACCTATCCCCCTTCAAGGTATCTCCCAAAAGAGCTAAACATCATACCGCAATGATACATGCATTCCCATGTTTATAGCAGCACAATTCATAATAGCTAAATCTTGGAAAGAGTCTCTATATTTATCAGCAGATGAACGGATAAAGAAAATATGGCACCTATACATAACAGAGTAATGGCTTGCCACAAAGAAGGACAAAATCGAGTCGTTTGTAGGAAAATGAGCGCACCTTGAATCCGTAGTGTGAAGTGAGACAAATTGGACACACAAGCTTAAACACTACATTGTTTCTCACATACGAGAAACCCAAAGTATGACTAATTGTTAAAACAAAACCAAAATATAGAAACAGGAAGGCAGATCTATTGCAAGTGGAAAAGGGACCAAGAGATGGCAGGAGGGTGTGCTGAGGGAAGGGAAGGAAACATTTAAAAAATCAAGGTTTGTTAAGTGCATGTACCTACTCCCTAATATGCATGGACACATCATGTACTGTAAAAATGTACTAATAAAAAATAATAAATAAATGAAAAATAAAATTGGTTCTAAATACAACAAAAGAAATGAAAGACTTCTATACACTGAAAGCTATAAAACACTGTGAAATACAATTAAAGAAATTCTAAAAGGGCATTCCTAAAAAGGGATATTCAATATCCACATATCAAAAGACTTAACATTGTTAAGATGGCTGTGCTACTCACATCTATCTACAGACCTAAGGCAACCCTTATCAAAATTATAGGGGATTTCCTGCAAAAGATGATAAGCTCATTCTCAAATTTATGTGGAATCCAAATGGAACCCAAAAACAAAATTGAAATATACTTTCTGATTTCAAAATTTACTACAAACCAACAGGAATCAAGACAGTATGGTTCTGCTTTCAGTATCGACATACAGGTCACTGGAATAGAGTTGAGTTCAAAAATGCACGCTTTAAGAAAAAATGAACACTTTTATATATGTTTGACTGATTTTCAAGAAAAGTGCTAAATAATCCAATGGGTAAAAGACTAGTTTACAGCACATAATACTGGCATAAACTGGATAGCCAATAAAAAGACCAAAATTGGACCATTTTATAATATGTAAAAGTTAACTTAAAATGCAGCATATGCCTATAATAACAGATAAAACTATAAAACTCTTAGAAGTAAACAGAGAAGTTATTATTTGTGACTTTCATTTAGCCAATTGTTTCTTAGTTATGAGATCAAAAGCACAATGTTTTTGCAATAGAGTATATCACCCAAGAAAATAAAAAGACAAACCACAAAAGGGGGAAAGTAACTGCAAGTCATATATCTATCTGATGAGAGACTTGTATCTAGAATATATAAGGAACAATTCAAATTCAGCAATCAAAAATTTCAGCAATAAAAAGATAACATAATTTTAAAATGAGAAAAGCATTTAAAGCGTCTTTTCTCCAAAGATATACAGATGATGAAAGAACCAGAAATATATTCAGCATCATTAGTCTTTAGAGAAACAGAAATTAAAACCACAAGAAAATACTGTTTTACATCCACTCGTATGGCTATCATCAAACAGACAATAAGAGTTGTAAAGAATGTAGAGAAATTGAAATTCTCATACACTATAGGTGGGAAGGCAAAATGATCCACTGCTTTAGAAAACTGGCAGTTCCTCAAAATGTGAAACAGAGTGATCAGATGTCACTCCTGCCTCTGACCCACCCCGTCGTCTGCATCACCACAGTAGTTTACATCTTATTCGCACTTACACTAAAGCTAAGTCTATGGCACCATTATTTGTAATAGCCCCAAATTAGAAACAACTCAAGCATCCATCGACTGATGAAGAGATACGTAAAACAGAATATTATTTGTCATATCACAAAATGCTATTTGTCAATAAGAAGAAATGAAGTACTGATGTGTGCTGCAACATAAATGAATCTTTAAAATATGGTGACAATTTCTAGGACAAAAAAAAATTTTTTAATATGGTAAGTGAAAGAAGTCAGTTCACAAAAGACCATATATGATTAGGATTTCATTTCTATTACACAGCCATAACAGTCAAATCTATGGAGACAGAAAACAAATTAGTGGTTGTCTAGATCTGATAGATGGGGAAGGAGAATAAAAAGTAACTATTCATAGGCACAGGATTTCTTTGAAGCCAAAAATTAAACTGGAAATGTTTGCAAAGCTCATGAGTACACTAAAAACAAAAAAAGAGAAAAGTATTGAATTGTGTGGTTTAAATGGATAAATTATGTCTCAACAGATATGATGAAGAAAGCCTCTGGTTCCATAAGCTCCCGGTGGTGATGCAGACGACGGGGTGGGGTCAGAGGAAGGCCAAGGACACACCTAAACCAAACCGAACAACCTCGTTTATTTGGGTCTGTTCCCAGAAAAGAGGGGGTCATTATGCATTTGGAAGCAACACCAACAGTTGTTGCCTACATTAAGAAATTCCATTTTAAAGAAAGAAAGGTGACACAAATCCTGGAACTTTGGAAGTTAGGCATAATCTTATGCAAGCACTCAAAAGTATTGTTTTCACCCGCAGTACATGTTATTCACCTGTATTTACTTTAAACCACGGCATGGCTTAGAAATAATTGAAATTTCCACATTCTATAACAGTGATTTCTAATTATTATTTGGCTGCTCATATAAATCCTGAGTAAATCTGTGGAGTTTCTTTTCCTAGTACAACATGAATAAGTGTGAGTAATTGCCATGTCTGATTTACCTACCATTTTAAGCAGCTGAAAGTAAATACTGAAAATAGTTGTTAGCTATCCAAGTTTGAACAGTTGTTTGCCTAAAGGAAGGGTACACATCTTTAAGTTCAGGAATGACTGAGTCAAAGCAGGTTACTGCCTTGCACTGATTTCCTTACATTTAATGGTACTCGGTTTTAACTGCCCTACTTTGTATAAATTTTCATCACAAATGTTCTCAGATTAATTTTAGTTGTAAGTGCCAAGCAGATGTAAACAATCAGCTGGAAGAAATACACAGGACCGCAATAAATAGGTGAAGCCAAGTTTACTCCAAACATGAGGTAGGGAAGGTGACAATGAGAATAGATATGAGAATGAAATTTTTCAGAGCAATAGCTTTTAAGTACTTAGGTTGGAAATAAAAACCCTGCTAACCAAACAAGTTTTTAAAAAGGACAATCATTTAACACTTTGTAATATGCCAGTGGTAACATTATAAGAATACAAAGTTAGCTTGATCAGAGTCCTAGAAAGTAAGATATGTGTGAAATTCTGTCTTCTCAGCTCAGCAAATTTTTCCAACAATGAAATCTTTGTACAGCAACACAATATCACCATCAATAGCCTCTAAGACGCCAGTGACCTTCCTTTCTTAATTCACGCTGAGGAACCTTAACACAGTAAAGTCAATTCAGAATCAAGAACTAGATTTTTCTATTTCTGGATTTCCTCCCTACAGTTTCCTAGAAGCTCTAACAAACTTATGAATATCCCCCCCCCCAGAACTTATTGATAAAGGTGCTTCTATAGTTTAGATGTGGTTTGTCCATTCCAGGGCTCATATATTGGATATTGGAGGCTTGGTCCCCAGAGTGGCAGTGTTAAGGTGGTACAAACCCTTTTTCTCTTTTTTTTCACTGAGAATCGAACTCAGGACCTCGCACTTGCCAGGCAGGTGCTGTGCCACTGAGCTATATCCGCAGTCCAGGTGGTGAAAACTTTAAGAGGTGGGGCTTAGTGCAAGGTAATTACTCATTGGAGGTGCTTCTCTCAGAAGAGATTGAAGTAGTTCTTGAGAGACTCCAGTTTGTTACCATGAGAGATGTTTTAGAAGAGCAATCCCTGCCTCTCCCCACTTGTCGGTGTCTTCTCTTACCCTATGACCCATCCTTCTCTTTTGTACTCCCACCTTGACACCATCTGCCATGTTGCCATGAAACCATTCGACCTTCATAGAGCCAGCTGATGTTGACTGCATGCCTTTTGGCCCCCACAAAGTTCAGCTAAATATACCTCTTTTCTTGAAAAGTACCCAGCACTTGGTATTGTGTTATAGAAATGGGAAATGAACTAAGGTATTACTTTTCAGAGTTTCTCCACTTGACAAATTAGCTCCAGAGGATAACTTTCAGGAAAGATAATTATCTTTTGCTCTCTGGGTACCTGGGTACCCATGTACACACATGTGACATCTAACTCTTCCCTATACTTTTAGGTCCTGAGCACTTTTCTGAAGTTCAAGGCAAAAGAGAGATACAGCAGAAGAAGTCTGAAAGATTCTAGGTCTAAACACGATTCAACACACCATTGCTAGCTCTGAAATGTAGAAGTCCATGTGGGCTAACTGGAACAAAGACCTCAACCCAGGATGGAACCAGGTTTTGTTTTATTAATTTGTAAAGAAGAGAGTGGCTCAGGGATGAGTGACTGAGAGAAAGGTGAGAAGTACTTGAGTGCTGTGAGCTGGACTAGGTAAGGGGCCTCATAGCACCTCTGCAACATGCACAGAGAAGAATATGCAGAACGAGTAATTTGTATATCACAGTTTGAGGGAGTATCTAATGTTTTGGGGTCCTTGCTTCAGCTTTGACATGTAATCTTCATGCCCTGAGACATCACAGACTCTTTCTCAAGCCTCAGTCTCAGGGACAGCACATAGTGTGACTAGGCCTGGCTCACACATACTACTTAGGAGCTATAGGTGGGCATCACTGACCTGTTGCATTGCCCTTTGCTTTAAAGTCTACACATCAGCACCTCGGCTAGACCCATTTACATTGCTTAAAGCCAGTTGAGGGGATAAAGAAATATTCTAGCAAGCTCTGTACAGATCAATACATGGAAACAGGGCAGGTTTAGCCAACATGGAGACAAATGCTCTTCTTTAAAGGAGAGCCTTCCTAGGGGTCCTCCACACTTTCTTAGTCTCCGTTATGCGACTTAAGTGACTTAAAGTCCACTGGGGCTTTTCAGGGAATGCTTCTTTGTTTCTCTAATAACAGTAACAGAAATCGTCTGTGAATTCCCATATTATTGTGCACAATAACTATCTCCTTATTTGTTTCTCTTAAACTGTTTTCTCATGGAGAAATCAATTTCCAAGGTTTGCCTGCATGCTGTCCTCATTTATGAGGTTTTTTAATTCAATTGCTAGACTGGGGATATAGCTCAGTGGAATAAGCGCCTGCCTGGCAAGCGCAGGGTCCTGAGTTCAATCCCCAGTACCACAAAAAAAAAAAAAAAAAAAAAAAAGTTTAATTCAATTGCTAAGACTCATTTTTGAAAATTTTTCCTTGACTTTTTAAAATGTTTATCTGAGATTCACAAAAAATTGATCCAAGCCAAGACAACAGTCTAAAATCAGGGGCATCTATAATAGGACACTACTTTATCTAGTAAAATCTTAGACATCCTAAGAGGAAAAAGTCATCTCATTTTCTTTTAAAACAGTAGGACTGAAAACAGAACCCACAACTGTATTTGGCTGGTTTCCTGAGCTTTCATATTAGATGGTTGGACTTTCTGAATGGATAGATGATCTGTATAATGTTTCAGCTAGTTTTCAAATTCCATTCCATTCCATCCCCCGCTCCAAACAGAAAATACATATTTCATCAGATTAATTTGAATTAAAGGGCTATTTCTATAACTAGGGAAAAATACCTCTTTAGATGAAGATGACACCTGTTGACAAACATTTCTCATGTTCACTGATGAAAAATTATTCTTTAGGTCTAGCTTGGTGGCCCATGGCACATGCCTATAATCTTAGCTATGAAGAGGCTGAGGCAGAAAGATCACAAATTTGAGACCAACCTAGGCAAATTCACCAGATGCTGTCTCAAATTAAAATTTTAAAAGGACTGGGGGTGTAGCTTAGTGATACAGTACTTACCTTGCATGTCTGAGGTCCTGGGTTCAATCAGAGAGAAAGACAGAGGCAGAGACGGACAGAGACAGAGACAGAGAGGTTTTCTCCAGAATGTTTTATTAGTACATGTTTTGTAGTGCATACTGTTTATATTCTTTGTGAAGAGTTAGTACACATATGTAATACATCTTAATTCCTTTTTTCATCCTCTTTCCCTTCCTTCCTGAGAGAATTCTTCCTCATCACTGTGGGAGCACTGCGAGTGAGACCCAAGACTTCTCCAGATTTAATCATTCCATGGGTGAGCTAATCATGTCCTGTAACCTTAAATGCCATACACAGACTGATTTGTCCTATCTCAACCTTCACCTAAACCTCAGACAAATATCCAGCACATTCAACATCAATTAATTGAGAGTTCATAAACCATTGATTTTATGGCATTCTCTCCCACGGTCTTCCCAAACTTACTAAGTATTTCTTCTTTCAAAAACCTGGCCCTTCTCTCTCACCCCACAGCCAATAAACTAGCAGTGTCCCAGATACTCTACTTTCAAAATATGTATAGAACCTGACAACTTCTTACCCCCTCCATCTTTGATGCAGTAGGCACTTCCAACATTGGTGAATCAAATTACTACAAACCAAGTGACTTCAAATGGCTCAATGTATTATAGCTTTATAATTCAGAAGTCAGAAATGGGTCTTATCATGCTAAAATGTTGACAGGGCTGTGTCTGGTGGCTCCCCTTTTTGGCTTTGACTAGCTTCTAGAGGCCACCACGTGCTGTGCCTCATTACCCTCTCAAGTTGTTATCACCTTACATTGCTCTGACCTCTTCTTCTACCTCCTTCCCACATATAAAGACTCTTATTACATTAGATGCAACCAGAAATCCAGGATAATCTTCCTATTTTTAAGGTCAGCCAATTAGCAATTTTAATTCTATCTGGTACCTTTATTCCCCTTTGCCATGTAATGTATTCACACAGATGAGGACCTGGATTGTTTTGGCAAGGGGTTGGAGATACATTATTCTGATTATTCAGCCTACTATAAGCACTCTGACATAAGTTTTGAATTTTAATTACTAGCTTATCCAAGAGTCTCCAAATAGGTTTCTCTGCTTCCACCCTTGCTTCTTTATGCCTACCCTACTACAATTTCCCCCAAAATCCAGAATACTTCACACACCATTAAAGTGTGACCGTGTGGAGGATATAGCTGAGTGGTGGAACACTTGCTTAGCATGCACAAGGCCCTGCGTTCAATCCCCAGCACTGGAAAAGTAATAATAACAACAATAATAATTAAATGCAATCATGTGACTCCTTGGTGAAAACCCTCTAATGGCTTTTTATCTTACTCGGTACAAAGCTAAAGATCTGAACAGAGCCTAGAAGCACCCTATTCTCTCCTGGTCCCCTACCCTTCATTCACCTCCAGTCACACCAATTTCCTTGCTGCTCTCTAAGTCAGGCAGCTCCTCACCTCTAGACCCCTTACACTCCTTGCGCCTGGAACACTCTTTGCCCAGCTAGCCATGAGATTGATTCCCAAGCCTCCTCAGCTCTTTGCTCAAATGTTATTTTATCAGAAAAGGCTTCCCTGACTAGATTGTCCTGTCCAAAATACCATCCCCCTACCCCTACATGCTCCATCTGTTACAGACTGGATGTTTGTGTCCCCCCTAAATTCCAGGTGTTGAGGCCCTAACTCCCAGTATGATGTTGCCTGGAGGTGGAGGCTTGTAGAGGTAATTAAATTTAGAGGAAGTCCTAAGTATAGAGCCTCCATGATGGGCTTAGTTCCCTAACAAGGAGGGTAGAAGTATATCCAGCTGGCCATCTGCACACCAGAAAGATGAACCTCATTAGCCAGAAGCTTGATTCTAGACTTTCAGCCTCAAGAACTGTGAGAAATAATATGTGTTGCTTAAACCACCAGTTGATTTTGTTACAGCAGCTCCAACTGAGACACCACCTTCACACTTCACGTTCTTCATAGCACTTGTATACTTGCTTAGTATTTAGCTCTTTCCAGGAGAAATTATGTGCTTTGTTTTTTTGCTGTTTTCTTAGCATTTGTATACTGAGATTCTTGGTAACATTTAATAAATATCTGTTGGATGAATAAAGGGAATCTAATTTTTTAACTCCACCACTGCTACCTAATGCATAATTGGCTCTTTTGTGTCATTAATTCAAAACAGCTTTCTCCTTCCCAGAAATGGAAATTATTAAATTGCTGCTTACTAAGAATTATAGGGATATAAGATGAAAGGCAATTTGTTTAAATTTAGGCATAAGATATAGAGAGAAATACTTATAAATACATTTTAAACTTTGTGGTTATTGAAGTAATTCATTATGAGAATACCAACTGAGGAATGGGAGGAAAAGACTTTTTTTTTTTTTTTTTTTTTTGCAGTACTGGGGATCGAACTCAGGACCCTGCGCTTGCTAGGCAAGCGCTTATTCCACTGAGCTATATCCCCAGCCCATGGAAAAGACTTTTGATAAGGTCACTCATTATTTTTTAGGACAGGATAGAGGAGTTTTGTTTGTTTTCATTTTCTGTTTTTTTTTTTCCTGATCTTGAGCTGTGGTAACTTTAAGCTGAGGGAAAAAAATTCTGATCTGTTATATGTTTTGGTCCTTTTATTAGACAAAATATGAGGAAATGTGGTCTGTTTTATAATGGTTTTTTGATTTCTAAATGGCTATTTAAATAGCGATAACAGCACATAGACAAACTAGAGTAGCAGGTTCTGCTGCTCTACCCAGCCCGCCTGTTACCTGATACATCCACTCAGACGGCAGAGCCAGCAATGCAGTGTGGTGTAACAGCTGGAAATTTGCCTAAGCTGACCCCCTAAATGCAAGACGTAGCCTTCATGCTGAGAATTGTGGAGGCTGGGACAAATCATTGATTGCCAAATGCCATTCATATAATTTCAGAACATAGTGAAAAAAAGAAACTCCAGACAAAAGGAACAGAAGTCAACATGAAGGCACTATACAATGTTAGATTTTCTTTGAAGATCAAGCCAAGTAATGTAAAATATTGTCTGCACCTCAGTTTTATTTGTAGAATTCAAATAGATAGTATATTTCTACCAAGATTTCCACACTTGGCTTATAGAAAAAAAAAAAAGAAGGCTCTTTTTCATGTGGTACATGCTATTCTCTTAAAACTTGTCTTCCTTATTTCAAAAAGTTCGCTTTGAGGGTACTGAGTCTATCTCCACAAATAAAACTCTGTATATATTATACACACACAGATACATACAAGTTTTGTAAGATTTATGGTCAATGCCTTCATATATGTAATCATAAACATTGACCATAAATCCTACATTAAATATTATGAAATTATATATTTATATAATATAAATTTATGCAATGTATTTATAAACATTGGCCATAAATCTTAAAATTTACATATTAGAAAATTAAATACTATGCAATATATGTAAAAATATTGACCACAAATTTTACAAAATTACATGAATGATCATTACAAACAAATGTGTACAGCACCTGTTTCAATAATCAGTGGCCTCTGAGAATCTGCATTTTCCTAAAGCAACTGCTTAGGCCACCTCTCCTGATTTTTGTTATCTGGCAGCTGAAATAAAAGTTGTGTATAGCAGCAAAATTACATATTCTTCTAGGACTAAGGGAAGGTGAATGGTGTACAGAGACAGTTACCCAGAGAACAGGTGTCTAGGCTTGGAATCCTCAAATGACTAGTGAGTGGAAGATTCCCAAGAGACTTCCTGTAGTAGAAAATTAAACTTCCTTTTTTTTTTGAAATAGGGTTTCACTATGCAGTTCAGGCTGGCCCCAAACTCGCAGCAATCCTTCTGCCTCAGCCTGCAGAATACTGGGGTTACTGGCATAACTTTAACTTCTTAGAGCCTCCCTTTCCTTCTTACACAACTAGGACATTAAATAATTTTAAAGTAGTTTCTAGGTCTCTCTTTAATCTACATAATTCAAAGCTGCTAGAAGTATTTTAAAAGTTGGCATGTGCACACACATACCCTGCAGAGGTACCTACGCACATACAAGCAGTTCCATTGTGAAAGGGGAAAGAGCTACACAGCGTTTCACAGCAGGACTCTGCAATGCATCATCATCAAGACGTTCTTGTTCTAAAGAAAAAAAAAGTTTCTGGATGGCATTCGGCTGCAGAAAAAGTACTGAACGGGCAGACTGGGAAAGAGTTCTATTTACTCCCTACTCAGGCTCTGGGCGCTTCCCTTGGGATAGCGGCAGTAGTTTGGTGGACCACATCCCAGCTCAACTGGGGACCCAGCGGAATTTGTAACCCCCACTGGCTGTTCGGATGGTGAAGGCGTTGCCCTGGGGGAAGGCAAGGGTTCGGATGGTGCTGTGGTTACGGATGGGGGTGCTGAAGGAGCCGCCTTCCTGCAGCTCGCTGTGGCTCAGGTTCAAAGTGCTGGGGCTGCAATCGGTGCGCAGGCCCCGGAAGGCTCCGTGCAGGTTCCGCGGCCTGCAGTCTTCGCTCCCTGGCTCCAGCTGCATCCGGGGCCGCTTGGGATCCCGGCTATGCAGAGCTTCATCACAGCGCTGGGAAATCTCGCTCAGGACAGCGTCCACTTCTGCGCAGTCCTGATCTGCTGCACTGACCAGCTCTTCTAGACTCCTTTTGGCTGTCGCCTTAAGCAGGAAGGTCTCTGCTGCTGCCCCGAAATCTCGGGTCTGCGTGATCATCAGCTTCTGTGAAAGATGAGGAAGAGCGCCCCCTGGGGCCAGCCGGACTCTCCCCTTGTGGGGGACGCAAAAGAAGGCCTGGGTCCCCTGTGCACCTCGAGTCCAGGGGGCTTCTACTTTTCCAGACCCCATCAGGCCCCAACATTGGCAGCAGGGGTGGGGACCGGAGGAGACATCGCAGCATCCCACAGGCCTGCGCCCCACTTACATCCAGCACTGAGGCCAGGTGCCGGGTCCGGCTGGCGAGTTCTTTGAGCTGCACGTTTCGCTCCTTCAGCGAGGCGATCTCCTCCTGTTTCTGGGTCAGCGTCACGTGCAGCTGCAAGAGGAGACCCCAGCAGTGATAGGCCACCAAGCTCGCTGTCGTCTGCACGAATCAAACCCAGACCCTGGGGTCTCCTCAGGAATTGAGGCCCCAGGGTCATTTATACTCCTGAGAATAATTAGTTTACATGGCTTTCCTTAAAAAACAAAGTGCTTGGGTTTAAAGTAGCTATCAGTGTGCAGGTAGCCGTGTCATGAAGAATAGTGATTCGCGCAATAGGTAGATCTAGGTTTTGCCTCTGAAGTTCAGCCACCCCCACGACGCAGTTAAATTATCTGTAAATGAGGACTGGTAAGAGTATCTAGCTCAGGAGCTTATTAAATAGAAGGACAAACCCAGTGTCAGACACATAAAAAGCCTTCACTAAATACTGGCAGGCCTATTTAGAATCTGGTGATACACGTTTATTTCCACCTAGGGAATTCGGAAACTGACAAGGAATTGCGGGAGCAGTAACAGCTGCATAGACCACCAGCCCATCCTCTGGTCAGAAGCCCCCAGGAGGCAGCCTTGCCCCTGTCACCCGTACTTCCACCCTAAGCTCCAGACGTTGTCCCCACGGTGTCCTACTTGGTTATTCTCCACGAGAGCATCCCCCAAGGCCCTCTGATTCTGATCGGCCACCTCCTTCCAGTACTGCTCTAGCGGTGGGGGTGGCTCCTCTGGAGGGCGTAGTGGTGGTGACTGCAGGGCCTGCGGGTCCAGTGGCGGGGAGAGGCTCGAACCAAAAGGTGATATGTCCTCGTTGCAAGAAGAGAAGGGGAATTCGCTGTCAGCCAGGGGAGGTGACATCAAAGAGGATGAGTCTGGTGAAAGAGCAAGAGCTGGATTTGCTGCCTCGGACTCATGCCCAGCTAGCTACAGGGGCAAAATGCCACACCGGGTGTAGCTGCTTATGTGAAGATGTATTCACTTATGTGAAGGATGGCACCCTGCACTCTGCAACGCCTACCACTGTCAGGCCCTTCTTCATAGCCTGTACGAACAAAGCAGGCATTCTGCATTCATCTGCTGAGTTAATCTCAGCTGAATCCAGCAAACCTGGCTGGGCCCAGAAGTCACACAACGCCTTCCCTCCTCTACACGCTCCTGTTGCTCACCCCCTTCCTAGCCATATCATGAATATCCCTAGAACCCTCTACAGGAACTCACAAGGACAAACCAAAAAAGTACTTCTGCCCCAGGGATTCAACTCCATTGGAGGGAGGAGGGTATTCTAAATATGGAATTGCCTTGCGCTTGGGTGAGATCCTGGCAAATCATTGACAGGTGGCTGCGTTTACCACCTTCATGACCACAAAATCTGAACTAGTCTGATCCAGGTGGGGGACAACCCTGCATCCTCCTTACTGAACTGCAAGGAGACCGCACTTGCCTGCAATGAGATCATCCACTGTATCTCTGAAATTCTGCAGATCGAAGTCTGCTTCTGTTTGCAAGGAATGATCCTAAAATAAACCAGCAGTGTAGAAACAGTCAACATTGAGCCTGGCCCTTCTGGAACCAGTCCTAGGTGGATGGGTGTCCTCCTAGTTTCTGCCAAGGGTCTACACACACTTGCCTTCACAGCCAAGTTGCATGCCTGAAAATCTAAGTTCTCTCTTGCACAAGGACGCCAGCAGCTTGCACTGCGCTGATGGGGAGCCAGACGCACAAAGCGCAGACAAGGCCCGCTTGGCTGCAGCCCGTGGATAGCACTGGGCACACAATTGTCCTTTCTCGGGTCGTGTGGAAGCTGGCACTACCTCAATGACTCACACCAGACAACCAGCTTCCTCCATGAAGTTCTTTCCACACCCGAGAACCTCACCTCCAATTTACCCCAGCTCGACTCATCAAAAAATTCACTGCTTTAAGCACAGAGCTCTTGGCTTGAGCACCTGAGCACCAACCAGGTCTTTCCTCCCTCCCCAGATCCAACTGCATTCAGTCCTCCAAAGTGATAACTTGAAACCCTGCCTCCTGAAAAGGCTGTCACTGCCAACTGCACGCACACCCAGGAAGGAAGGGGAAGGATAGGCTATAATCAAAGGTGCCAGGAATGCCATGGCAATTGCTTCTGTTCAGCACGAAACAGGCGTGGCCTCTATGGATCTTTTCAGTTTCTCACTAAGTTGGAGTTGACTTTTCCCTCTCAATTGGATGCACCTCCAACTTCTCCACCTGGACACTTTCTTGACCTCCCACTGGGCATCTGGGTGTGTAGAGGAAAGGAGACTGTACAAGCAGGAGGGAAAACATTACCTATTCCCTTCATTCATAGGCATTTCAAGTTGACACAATTTTCTTTTTTAGTTTCTCAGTTAACCTTCACAGCAGTGTAGGAAGCAGGTAGGGCCCAGGAAGTGCTTCCTCTTCCAGTGAGGGGAAATCTGAAGCTCAGAGAGGTTGAGTCACCCAAAGCCACCCAGCTCCTCCCCTGCAATGCCAGTGCCTATTTCACTCTTCTTTCCCCTACCCGCACTGCCTCTCTTGTTTTTGAATGCCTGGTTTCCACTAAAGAAGGCACTGGAAAGGAGAAGGGAGTTTCCATGGCCAAGGTAGGAAGGGTTGCATCAGTGCACCCTTCAGAAATTCTACAGATTCCGCTCTTGATCTGTGCCTTTGTGTTAAACCTGCTGCTCTTCCCAAAGCCCTTCTTTACTAGTTCCATATGTGGGAAGAGGAACTTATTCTGATACTAGTTTCAAAGTATCTGTTTCCATCAGGGAAGAAAGAGTCAAGGCGAGAAGCCTCAGCACCAGTTGGACACTAAAGCCATACAGAAGGGGAAAAGAGCCCAGAAAAGGATTGAGGGCCTCAGGCAAATCCCGAAGCACCTGTTTTGTGAGTCAGAAATGACACTCATTCTTCAAAGGGCTGAAAATTCTCTACTTCAGCCCAGATTGGAGAAGAGTCCTCACTATAAGGAGACTAGAACTCAGCTCAGGAACTGGGGCCCAGAGAATGCTTGCTCCTGGCTATCGCTATTGCAGCTGTTGCAGGTCTTTCCCATGCTGGGCCGAAAATACTTCCAAGGCACTCATTCTCTGTCCACCTGCCAGCAGGAAAGGACTGAGCAATGTGACCCAAGGCGCAATGACCACAGATTTGTGAGGGATCACTGTCCCCCTGTACCAGCTATCTTTCTTAGTGCAAATCCTGGACCTTTTGGTCCATCTGGTGTGAGTGCTATCCTTGAAATCCTACCTTCCCAGTTAGATAAATCTGGCATTTCTCCAATTACATGGAAAAAAAAAACTACACAGAACATGGTGTCAACTTTAAATTCTGTATGCTTAAGTGAAAAATTCAACAAGAGTCTGCTAGGTTTTTGTTACTTGCAAAATAAACACGTTGGGGTAAGGGAGTGATCTAGGATCTGGGTCTGGTGAAAAATGCTCAGATGTCTCTTACTTGAGCATTTAGATCTAAAAGAATTAAATGGCCTCTGCCAAGCAATGGCCAGTGTGCCCTCCTGCCTTACCAATGTCTGCTTTCACTGGCTGCCTACCCTCAGTCATCCTGAGCTCTTTCCCAAGGTTCTGAGAGGCCCTTAGTGGAGGGCTTCAAAGAGCTTTGCTCGACCACCACTCCCAGTTCTGGAAGGTGGTTACACCTGGTGAGTTCTCTACCTAACCTGTCCCAGTACCTGCTGTCAGGAAGCTGGAACTGTGGATTACATCCGGCTAAGACCCCCCTGTACTTCTGGGTACTTGAACCAGGCTTCTCACCTCCCAGATAATTTGGAGAGACTCGGTCCTTTGCCTGGGAGTTATCAGCCCGAGCAAGCAGTAAAAGTGGGAAGGAAGAAAACAGGTTCAGGAGGAAAGAAAAAAGTCCAATGTCTGTTTCCTCCACGATGGCAAGTAACCAGAGCTTTTGGTGTGAAAGAAGAGGACTTTTTAGAAGTGTCCAACTGCTGAAGGGCCATCATTGCAGAGAGAAATGTTTTCTGTTGATTTCTGCTCGAGTCCTTTGTCCTCCTTCCACTTCCCTCAAATCCTTCACATTGAGCTACACCCTCAGCCCGTTTTTGTTTTTTATTTTGAGACAGGGTCTCACTAAATTGCCCAGGCTGGACTTGAACTTGCCATCCTCTTGCCTCAGCCTCCCAGGGTGCTGGGATTATAAGCTTGGGAAACATGGCCTGCCGTTATTCATCAACTTCTATGCTCCTTCAAACCCAGGGAATGAAAGGGTTAGTGAGTGGCCAGGAATAGGGTGCTGGGAGAACAGACAGGGCATGCATCTTGTGCGAAGGTACCCAACGCACAACTTCACTGGCTCCCATTCACCTGGTCCCTCAAGGCAACCACTCTGAGGGCTTCACAGCTCCAGGATAGAGATCTGGAGCCCTACATCCCAGAAGAAATAGTTCCGGAAGTGCTGCCTTCCTAACGTACTAGGAGGAGGAAGTTCGGTTCGGAGAGGCTCAGGTTCCGCACGCCGCCTCCCCCAGCTCCCTGAATGTGCCTGTGTTTCCGGCCTCAGATGAACCTTTTCGGGAATAAATCCACTACTTCAAGAGCAAGAGAGCGGCGTTAGTGCTAGGAGAGGCAGCCAGACTCCTGGGGAAGGAGAGGTACCTGCGAAGCGGCCGGGTCACCAATAGGCGGCGCGTCGGGCCGGAGCAGCGAGGAGCAGTCAGCCAGGTCCCGCAGGTCTATGGTGGTGAGTGCTGCGCGGGGAGACGGAGACACGCGCCCACCAACCCTCAGCCTGTCCGCCCTGCTGTCCAACGGAGCCCTCGCCGGGAGGTCGGAGCCCAGGGAGAGAAGCTCCAGGCTGCGCGCGCTGCACCCACCCGGCGCGGGGACTCCGAGGGGTCGCGCAGGTGCCTGGGGCTCACCTGGCAGCGCAGCGGCATCCGTGCCCGGGGGATCTTCGTACACCGACACCGTGCCGCTGCCGCCGCATCCGGAAAAGAACTTCCGCGGAGGAGCGAACTAACCGGGGACAGAAGTGGGTCAGCCCTGGGGCGCGCAGCTTGCAAACCCCGCCGGACCCGGCAGCAGCCCCACCTTCCTCTCCAGCTTGCCCTGCGCGCCCAGGGGCCGGCCCGGCAGTTCCAGCATCCTGTTGGGGCAGATGCTGCCGAAGGCTCGGCGTCCCGCCGCGCTGCCCCCGCAGCCCTGCATCCCACTCCCGGTACTGGCTGCGGCTCAGGCGGGACGGCAGCCCACACCCTGCTGTCCCCGAGCCCGTGGAAGTCCGCCTGGAGTCGGCAAGGCGTGTGGCCCGCGAGGAGCAGAGGGAGGGGGAGGAAAAGGAGGATCGCGCGGGAGGGGCGGCTCGCGCCTGAGCGCCAGAGGTGGCGCCTTCGGCCCCTGACAAGCTGTGCGCTGGCTGAGGCGTTAACCCAACCTGGCAACCGGCTTCCCCCAGGGAGCCACGAGCGCGGGGCCCGGGCCCGCCAGCGCCCTTTCGCCGGGGTTGGCGCCTCCGCGTCCAGGCTGCGCCAGGCTAAGGGAGGGAAAGAACTGGAGGCGGGCAAGCCCCACTAGTTCCTAGCACCAGGCATCGCCTTGAGAACCGCAGCACAGAAAAGTTAAAGACTCTTATTTCATTTTCTTCCTATCCCAAGGACAAGGCACAAAGTAAACAGTGACGCGCCTCGCCAACGCCGGACTCAAGCATTTGCTCTGCCCTGGCCTGTGAGATTCGGTGAGGATGTAGAATTCCCGCAGGGACTCCCTGTGCTAGCCTTCGGATTACAGAAACCCCTAAACCTGGGCAGTATTCTGGGCCTTTCCTCACAGCCTTCTGAAACTTGGTCTCTCTGCCTAATGCTCGCCTCAGCCCTGGCAGTGGCACCTGAGCACACCCTTTAAAGAAAAAGTGACATCTACCTCGTCCCGGTCTGAAAATCCCACAGTGGACCATCCCAAATCCCCCAAACGCTGCGATCTGGCGTTTGGCTGCTCTCTTTACACATGTCTTTAGCCTGCTACACCAGCCTCGGTGCCTCTTCCCACGCTGGAGTCCTCTTCCAGGTGCTGGGGAACAAGGGGCATCTCCCAGAAAGGAGCGTCTGACTTCTCTCAGGACCATGCAGAGCCATCCAATCTGAAGTCATCTGAAACTGGAGCCTTTGTGTACCCTCCTATTGGGCCCTTTATTTTTGCTTTATACCTTCTAAGTAGGATGAAAAATGCACTTTTAAAGTGTCACGATCCTCTTTTATTTGCACCCATTATCTGGACCAAGAAAGAAGATACACACCTAACAGCGGTGGGGGATAAGCAACGGTTGACTGGCATGGTTGGAAACCCTCTAAGGCATCTATAGATGCAGGAACTGAGCAGACGTGAGAAATCAGCCTGTTACTCCTGCTGTGGTACTGCTGATGGTGAGGGGCTCTGGCTTTAGGATCAGACTTCAGCACATCTGTAAGTCCCAAGTCTTTAGGAAAAACAGCAACACAGACCCCAGCAGAGTTGCTGTGAAGATGAGTGGGCTTATTCATGTAAAGTGACTGGTATTTAATATGGACAAATTATTTTGATTTTTTTAAAGCCACCTTTTCAGCTATATTTCCAGCTTCTCATAGTCTGTCCCCGGCTGGGTCGCGGGTTCTTCTGGTTCCTAAGCAACTCAGTCATAGCCTGTCCGCCCCTATCTTTATCCACTTTTTAGTCTGTAAAATGCGTAGGAAAGTCCTTGACTGAGGTTTGGTGAGAACTTTACACATGGAGAGCATTGCAGATTTTCTAGGACAGGCTCATTTTTCATATATTCATCAATAAACTCCAAGCTGGAGTAGACAAATATGGGCATTGTATATTAAATCACCTGTGGTAACAGAAACTATAATAGCATAAAGACATGACTCCTAGTCTGGATGATTCTGGAATCAGTCATGAAGTTCCTGAAGAGCTTAGCACCAGGAGAGACAGGGATGGGGTTTTGCTAAGTGATGAGTTCTTTTGTAGAAGGGTCACATGCTTGCAGCCAGTCTGAGGGTCCTGCACAATATGGGACTTGGGACTGGTGCTAGCCTCTTCCTCCTTTTTCACCATCAAGGAAGTTTTCCCTCAGAGGCAGTATGTTGGAAATCACACTTCTTTCTTCCTGACCCAAGGCAAACCTTTTCTGAAGAGCTTAGCATATCTTTATCCAAAGAGAAAAGGTCTCCGGAGCCTAGAATAAGGTACCCAGGCTCTGGAGAGCATTTAGGGGATCTTGTGGCGAGAAATGCAAAGAAGTTTCTAGAAATTACAGGTTTTGCTTTTTGTCATACATTTGGATTTATTCTAAACACAGTAACACATGAGTGGGATTTAAAAAACAAAAACTTTATTTTTTCAGCCTGGCAAGGTGATGCATGCTACTTGGGAGAATGTGCGAGAACAAGTTCAAGGGCAGAACTGGCAAGTTAGAAGACTGTGTCAAGAAAGACTAAAGATGTTGTTCAGTGGTAGAGAACTTGCCTAGCATGCAAAAGGCCTCAGGTCCAGGCCCTGGTACAAAATAACATTTTTTTTTAAAAAGTCAACACAGAAATTCAAAGGAAAAAATGTACAATGAACTGCACGTTCATCACTAAATGTTAATGTTTCCATTTACTTTCTTTGCTCTGTTTTATTCTTTTTTTTTTTTTTTAGTACAGCACAAACTCTTCCCTCCCATCATTGTGTAGGCTACCCCTAGGCTTTCCTTCTTGAGGGCTTGCAATGTGCCAGGGTCTGTGTTGGGGGAATTATATAGAGCATCTCATTAGAATCATACCTCAACTCTATCAGGTAGGTACTCCTGCTATTCCCATTTTTACAAAGAAGATGTGGGCCTGGACTTGCCTAAAGTCACCAGGCAAATTTGTGTCAGAGCTTAAAAGTATTTAGGTTTAGGTTTAACTTCACTTAAACTCCACAGCTCTGGTGTCAGTGGTGGGAGACATTAAGACATTTTCTGCAGGTGGTGGAACTACAGCAGATTCATGGCAATGAGATCCAATGTGACAGTTACAGAGCCACAGAAACCCAGCAGGCCTGTCTCGGTACCCATCTGTAGACTGAATCCAGAAACATGACTAGAAACAAGGGTATAGTAGTCTCTAATGAATAGAGAGGACTGAGCCAATAAGTTGTGAGGCACCAGAGATCTATAAATAAAAGTTTAGCAGCGTGACTAAGGGGGGACTCTGAGAACCTGTTTTAAATCCTCTGTGCCTCACTGTCATCTTCTGAAAACTGAGATGATACTGCTTCATAGAAATATTGGAAGATCAAAATAATGAACCCAGTGCCTGGTATGCCATTAGGACTCAAACCAGCTTTTTAATCGTTATGTCACTGTTACCCCGGAGCTCACATCATAAGCTGACCTAAATGACTGCTTGGGCTCCGCTAGTGTTGGCCCCAACACTGCAAAACCATCCTTTCTGACCTCTGCTGGGTACTCAAGGGATTCTCTGCACTGGAAACACCTGCTTCACTGCTAACATGCCCCACGTGGTCCCCCAGGCTGCACAGCGCCGCTTCACCTGCACTGGCAAGTGTAGGCAGTGGCCCCTTTGGACAGCATAGACTGCTGTGCATTTTACTCTGCCTCACACCCTCCCATGCCCTCTGGATCCCTAGTGCTTCAGTCCTCAGCCTCAGAGGATCCTGACTTACCACTGGAACCCTGGCATCCAGAATGTTGCCCAGCTGGTTTCAGAGGTCCTAACAGTATTCGGACAAACAACAAATGTTTATTGAGGAAAGACAGCTCCTGGTATTCTCGAACAAAACAAACTACTGGATTCTGCTACTATAGACCCTGCAGGATGGCAGGCTAGAGTCCTGAACCTCCCCCTCTTTGGGCAAACTGTACTCTTCTGAAGCAATGGGAGGAGTCCATTATTCCCAGCCAGAGAAGAAGAGCCCAAAGGTCTGCTTTATTTCAAGCTTGGGGACAAGCTGCACTTCTCGAAGATCTGGAGGGGCAGAATGTGAGACAGCGGGGTACTGTTTATGGCCACCAGCAGCTGCAGCTTGCGCAGGCAGTCCTGCAGCGCCATCTCCGGGTGCTCGCCCAGGCGCAGGTCCACCGGGCGCGGGACCTGGAGCATGCGGTCCGCCAGCGCCAAGCAGCAGATGGCCAGCAGGGAGGGCACGTAGCTGGTGAAGGCGTAGTCGGCCAGGCTCAGCTCTGCTACTCCCCGAGCCAAGATCTGCGCTTCCAGAGCTTCTGAGACCTCAACTTCCCCCGCCTCCACGCGCTCCTGAGTGAAATGCTCCAGGAAGAAGCTGATGGTGGGCGCGCCCAGGCTGAAGTGCAACTTGTGCAGCACAATACACTCGAGGTTGCAGAGCTGCTGCCGGGAGAAAGCGCCGCAGCACAGCGCCAGGAGCTGTTTCACGCGCGGTGGGTGAACTTCCACCTGCAATACAGGTGCGCTCAGCGCCACCCCTACGGCTTCCAGGGTTCGAGTGCCCCCTAGCCTGAAACCCAGGAGAACCCTGGAACTCTCTCTCATGCCTTCCAGGGGTACAGGGACTTCAACCGTCTACCACATCCACTTAAATCACCTGCTGACCAATAAAGTTTCTCTAACTACAGTGGGACTGATAAAAAGGTTTGGGAAATTTTGATTTTCCCCCCTCTCTTCCGGGAAGCTAGAATAAAAATGCCACAAAGCTTTTATGGCCAGATCTGGTGGCACACGCCTGTAATCCTAGCACTACGAAGGCGGAGGCAAGAGACTGTCTCAAAAACTTAAATTTTGAAAAGAGACTTACGACCTATTTCTTTCGGGACCCAGTGAAAGGACTGTTAAGGCTGTAGATTAGCAAGCCTCTGCCAAAAGTATGAAGAATCCAACACTAAGTGCGCACTGGAGAGGCAGGCCGCCAGACAGGAGGGCAGTTTAGCTGCACCTCTGCTCCCCACGCCTCGTGAAGGTACCTGTTTGCAAGCAATGAGCAGCGAGGTGACCCCGAGCAGCTGGAAGCAGTCTGCAGCCACAGGCGTGGTGGTGAGGAAGCGGTCCAGAGTGTTCACCGTCAGGCACAGCGACTCGAAGGACAGCCCGAACTGGCGGTGCACCGGGATCAGCCAGCTGAGGAGCTTACAGCGGGATTCCGCAGTCACCTGCCGAGAGGAAGGGCGCTGCCGCAAGGAAAGGCCAAGAAGACCCAGGGAGCTTCGTGGGAAGAAAGTAGGAAAAAAGCCTAACGCCCTGGAAACTGAGAAAACGCGGGTAACACTGCTGCTCAAAGACAGACGGCCGGGGGAGCCGGGCGCCTGGTTTCTGGCCCGCGCGGTGCCCGCCGAGCGCTCGGCGCAATGTACCGCGGGGGATCCTCCCAGCAGTTCTGCGGGAGGTTAGGGGGGAGGAGTGGTCCATTTTCCAGGAGAAGAAACATCTAGGATTGTTAAATAACCAGCCCGAGGTCCACGGGAGTCCGGACTCGAGCTGGAAACTAACTCCTCCGCACTCCACGCCCCACTGCCTGCTCTGAACAGATCGCTTAAGCTCTGTTCGCCCCACTGCGCGGCGCCCTCTGGACAGCAAGACGGGTGGGCAGGCCCTCGAAAGCCCCGGGCTCTCCTGGGGCGGGAGCCGGCTGCCGGGCGAGAGCGCCACCGAGGGCGGAGAGCGGGAGGGAGCGAGCTCCGGCGAGGACGCGGCGGCGGGGAGCGGGGAGCGGGCTCCACCCGCGCTCACTTGCGGCTGCCGCGCCAGCGACTCCAGCGGGTGGAAGCGGCTCTCCTGAGCTTTGCGGAAGGCGTAGCAGCTCTGGCCGTAGTCGCGGAACGTCTGCAGGTCAAGGGGTGCCAACAGCTGCGCAGGACTGGGCGCAGGGCTAGTGCCCCGCGCCGCCGCCCCGGGGCTGTCGGCGCCGTCCGAGCCTGAGCCGGGGGATTCGAACAGGTCGCAGACGCCCGAGTCCCCGGGGAGCGGGCGCGGGCTCAGGGGCCACAGCGGCTCCTTCCTCCGGAGGCGCGGGCGCCGGCTCTTCTTCACTGGGGCCCGAAGGTTCTGCTCGTTGTCCCGCCTTGCTGGCCAGGCCCAGGGGCTGGCGGGGCAGGGGGTCACCATGGTGCAGCCGCACGGCCGCTCTGCTCCTCAGGGCGCACCGAGACGGACGCGCACGTCCAGAGAGCGCCCTCCTAAGTACTCGTCCTGCCCCTCCCCTCTACCACTCCCCCGGCCTCTCACTGGCTGAGCCCAGAGCGGCCCGAGGGCCGCGCTTTCTCCGGCGGACGATCCCCCCCCTCCTTTGCGAGAAGCTGGTCAGTCCGCAACTGGAAGGAGGAGCTGCAGCGGCGCCGCCCCCTCGCGCGCGTTCTGCGTTACTCCGGCAACCGAAGCTGGCGTGGAAGCGCGAGCTGCGTGCTCAGAGTGGGTCCGACTGCCCAGCCAGGTGAGCGGGGGCCCGAATGAGGGGCTCTGCTGCAGCCGAAAAAAAGATTTATCCATGCGGCATCTCCCTGCCCTTGGCCAGGTGGTCTCGAAGCGTGCGAGCACCTTTGATACCGGCCGTAACCCAGGTCAGTCATTTTGTAAAGTGTGCTTCTGAGCCCAGACAAAAGTCGGGCTAGAATTCCTCCAGCCTGGTTTTCTTTTGAAATCCATACAAATCGTGTAAATTCATTTGCTTTTGTTTCGGTTAGGACCCTTCCTCGAGTCTGAGGGGCAGAATCTTAGGCTTGTCCTCTGGTGCTGCTGTGTCGGTCGGAGCTGCGGTAGTTCCAGGTTCTAGGGATTAAACAAAACAGAAAACTGCTCAAACCAACCTCATACAGCACGTCCACGCTTTCCTCTGCACTTTTAACCCCAAGCCAAACAAACCATTTAAGAGTATAACATTGTGGCAGGGTTGCATTTCTAGTTTTACCAAATTGCTCACAGACTGTTCTGTTTTAGGTCATTAGCTTCTAACCCTCTGCCCGAGCCACCCAATATTTTCTTGTTTATTCCTTCTCTCCAGGAACCGCAGGTGGGTGGGGGGAGGTAGGAAGAATGGGATATCTCCAGGCCGGAGAGACTGCCTGGCACTTTCTCCAGAGCAGTGCTGGTCTAGTCCACAGACTCCTGTCCCTCCAGCGCTGAGCCCTTGGTCCTGCCTAACTGAACCTTTCCGAGGGTCTCTGGCTCTGTAAAAGAGGCCCTGGGGCACAGTGAGGATCTAAAGGAGCTGATGGGATTTCCCAGAGGCAATGAGCCCAGCTATCTTCAGCCTGAACTTTTGAGGGATACTCCAGGGGGCCGAGTTACTAAGTGCCACCCCAGTAACAAGTTCACCCATCCTCCCCTCATTCCAGAAGAAAGCTGACAAGTGTGTTTAATCAATGCGTGAATTTCCACCCCTAGAAATTCAGTAGAGGATGGGGTGATGCCTCCTAGAAACGCAGGTGTAAGAAAAGTAGATTTCAGTTCTGGCTCTTCTTACTCCTCTTGTCCTGCGACTCTGAGCAAGCTCTTTATTCTCCCGGCATGTTTAGTGTCTTTTTTTTTTTTTCTGAAAGATTTTTTTATTTTTTGGCAGTACCAGGGATTGAACTCAGGACCTTATGCTTGCCAGGCAGGCACTTAAGCCACTGAGCTAAATCCCCAGCATGTTTAGTGTCTTCCGTAACATGGGAGGTTCCCTGATTCCCCAGAGAAGGGTTTTCAAACACAGGTGCCTGGCCTCTCCGTGTCCTCTCAGGCTAGGGTTAGGGAACGTTGTGGGAAGAATAATTGAATCTGTAGAGAGGGGTGAGATATCCAATTTCTTCCTAGAAAAACTTTCTGGGTAAAGAGAAAGAACCCAGGAATTATGACTCCCTGCTGGCCCAGATGGCCAGGTGGTGCAGAAGAAAGAGCATGAAGTCCCCAGATAACTGATTGGTTATCTCTGGCAAGACATTATTGAGTCTCCACTTCCTTGTCTGTTAAATGTAGAAATTTTATTTGCCTTTCAGGGTCAAGGGAAATATGAGTGAAAACTCAGTCTTTTTTTTTTTTTTTTCTTTGTGATAGTTGAACCTGGGACCATCGCACTGAGCAGTGGGACCCTTGACTTAGGAACTGAATTCATTCCCCAGGACTGGTTCTAACTCAGATTGTCAATTGAAGGCTCAGGTTCCTCTACACAGCCTTCAAAGTGTCTCCTGCACACAAGCAGATCTCAATGTAGATCTCTCTGAGACCCTGGCCCAGGGTTTCTCAACCCCATACAGGAAAAGATGTAGTAATGTTCCTTCCAGAACTCTTTAAGGGTTGAGTTTGTGTCTGAGACCATCTGGAACCACAGGTGGCTGGCTTTTGAGTTATAGTGCAAGACTTTGACCCTAAGTTCAAACTAAAATTCCAGTGGTAACCCAAGTTGTTTGTCAGGCTGGTCGTAACTTGAGGGTCCACTGTCCATCCCACTCTTGTGGAGAAAACTTCTGGTTTAGCTGCAAAATCATCCAGGCTGGGTTCTAACTCTTGCCTCAGCCTCCTAGAATTCTGAGATTACAGGCATGTACAACACACCAGCTTAAATTCTCTCTTGAATGTAAAAATAGTGGGGGCATCCTAAAGTCTATATTGTGAAGTCAAAGGTAGTACTATCATTTGATCCACTTGTGGATGTGAGACTTTCATTGTACCATGCTGAAAACACAGCCTAACCCCAAGAGGTGCTGCTTGAGTTTTAGCTTCATGGATCTGTCCTTCAGTAATTGTGGAATGCCTTGCATGGGTCCCACCCTCAAGCAGCTGACACTGGTGGCCGAAACAAAGGACCACTTGCTGCAATTAATTGGTACCTTGCTTCATGAACTTAATTATTTCCCTGATTCTGCTCACAAACTGAATAGGATAAGAACCAGATCAAATTTCTGCATAAGGTCAATATTGACCCTAACCATTAAATTCAATTCTCATCCATTCGGTTTGTGACCAGAATCTTGGAAAGAATTAAGTTTGTGAACCGAGGCACCACTGTATTTAAATTACTGAAGCGTGAGAGGGATTATGCTGCAGGAACTTCTGTGTTTAGGGTTGACAGAGAACATGCAGGATATTCATTTAAATTTGAATGGCAGATAGACAATTTTTTAACATAAGAATGTGCCAAATTTTGCACAGCACATACTTGTACCAAAAGGTTATTTGTTCTTTATCTGATATTCAAATTTAATTGGGCATCCTGGCATCTGCCAGCCCTGCCTGAGAGCCCTGATAGCCCACAGTAGGAGCAACCATTGTGATCTGGAAAGATTTCCCAAGGCAAGTGGTGGTTAAGCTAAGACAAGCAGGAAAATGGAAAGAAGAAAGGAGGACTATTGGGGTGAGAGTGTTCCACGGAGAGGACCAGGATGTGGGAGGGGCTGGAAGCAGATTCCTGGGAAGTCACCCGGCTTGAATCAGTGCCAATTTGCTACAGAATGACTAGAACACAGTGGAGGGTAAGAGAAGTAGGGGGGATCACAGCCAATATTTATATAGAGTTGATGTGTCAGATACTGTGTCAGGCTCTTTATTATATTTGTCCAGTCTTCACAGTAGCTCGGTGACATAGCTTGTATCACTGCCTCATTTTATAGATAAACCAGGAAACAACATAAAGAGGTAATTTGCCCAAGATCACAAAGCCAGTAATGGCAGAACAAGGATTCAGCTTAGCCTAGCTCCCTGCTCCATGGTCACCGTGACTTACTGCTTCAATAGCAAGATCATGCCCTTCCTCGCAGGCTACATTACATGTTTAGACTCTCTGAGGCCACTGAAGAAGGGGGAGAGCTGACATGGCTCTTGTTTCAAAGGTTACTTTGACTAGTGTGTGGAAAATGGGCTGGAGAGAACAAAGTTAAAGGCCAGTGAGCTGCAAATCAAGCGATACATGATGGTGGGCAGTGAGGATGGAGATGAGAGATAAGATTCTAAAGATATTTGGGCAACAGATTAAAGGGAAGCCTCAGTGTAGAAAGAAGAAACCAAAGTGGACTGTGGGTGTGATTTATGCCCATGGACAATGAGCAGAGGGTGATTAAAAGGATCTCCCGAGGTCTTGGTAAGATGTAACAGACACTGTGCATGTTTCCAGTCAGGTGAGTCTGTAAAGCCAGAGTTCAGTCGGCATTGAAGAATTAAGGGACATATTGTTATGTAAGTTCCCACTGCAGCCTTTTGTACTCAGTTGTTGCATAGCTGAAACAATATCCCAAGATTTTTATTTAATTAATTCATTAAAATATTTATACATTCATTATAAATTGATACATAGCTTCAGTGTGCTCTTTGGAATTTGGCAAAAAAAAATAAAGCTTAAAAAGAACTTTTCTGACTTAGTGTGGCATCTGAGTCAAAGAATTTTTGTAATTCAGGGGATGGTTTTATGTTTTTTGTTTTTTTGTTTTTCCTAATTCAGGGTTGGATGAAACTTCATTTCCAGTCATTGAACTTGGATATACAAACCCCTTCTAACAATTGCCTTCAAAGCTGAGGGATATATTTTTTATTTTGTACTCCTGTCCGCTCCTTCCAAGAAGAGTTCCGCTGGGCCATAGCTTTCTAACACTTGGAGTTTCTGCAACTTCATAGACTAGAAAAGCAAAGAATCCGCAGCACTTCTCCATTATAGCAGCCAGCATAGCTTTCTCACTTCCGTACCTCTAGCCTCTTAATTATAACTTGTGCTCATTGGTAAAAGCAGTGTTTACTTTTATTCACTCATTCACTTGTTTGTCAAATACTTATTGCCTGCTATGTGCCAGGTACTTTTCTAGGTACCAGGAATATAATAGTGAATAGAACAGGCCAAAATTCCTGCCCTTATGAAGCTTGTTTTAGCTTACATTTAGTATAACCAACTCATATTTAAATAAATTATTAAATATTGTATTTAATATGTTAGGTGCTGAAAGAACTAAGAAAAATGAAGCCAGAAAGGGAAAACAGGAACTGTAGGGCATGAGTTACAGGAATTATTTTGAGACAAGTTCTCACTATGCACTGCAGGCTGGTCTTGAACTCATGGTGATCCTCCTGCCTCAGCCTCCTGAGTACTGGGATTATAAGTCTGTACCGCTATGTCCAACAAAGATGATTGGAATTTTAAGTAGTGAGATCACAAAAACCCTCACTGAACCCTCATTGACATTTGAGCAAAGACTTGAAGTCATGCTTGTACATGGGTAATCAGGACAGCATGTGCAAAGACCCTGAGATAAAAGTATGCCTGGGGCAGAATAAGGGGTGACAGCAATGAGAAACAAGAACAGAGAAGTTCCAACATGAGCTGTCTACTTTTATAAATAAAACATGATTACAATTAATTTTATCTGCTTTCTGTGACCTTTAGAAACTTTAAAATTACACATGTGACTCATATTCCTATTGCACAGTGCTAGAGAGATCAACCAGGGTGAGAATACAGAAGGGTGGCCGGAAGGAGACACACAGAAATGGAGTGAAGGTGAGCAATGATGGTTCTTTGAACCAAGATGATCACAGAAGAGGTGGCAAGAAGCGTTTAGGTTCTAGATATTTTTAATATAGATCAACAAAATTGGTGTAAAGATATAAGATATGACAGGAAGAAGGGTGCCCCCACATTTGCTGACCTGTATAACTGAAAGCCTGAAGTTGTCATTTAACTGGGATGGGAAGGACTCAGGGAAGGTGAAGGCTTCATGGAGAAGCTGAGAAAAATGTTTGCTTTGAGCATGTTACGCTCCTCTGTCAGCTGTGCACATGGGAATGCTGAGTAGATATTTGAACACACTAGCAGAGAGTTCAGGGCTGAGGTCAAGGCTGGACCTGGACCTTGGGCGCCATCACCGGGTGAGTTAACAAAATCCACGTTAAACGCCAAATGCTGTGGTTTCTCCTACTTCAACATCATGTTTTCCTGCGGAGCCCCTCCCTGATCACAGAACACACTGTCGAAACCCAGTTCAACAGAGTTGTAGATGAGAGGTGAAAAGCGATACCCCTCATCTATCACTCTTCCTTCTTGTTACGGTTGATACATTGTGTCAACTTGGGCAGTATGGAGGTTTGGCTGAGTGACTCAGCAGTTGCAAATCTTGGGGTAAAAAGGACATGCCCTTACCCTTCTGGGGTGTTGTTTATTGTGTTAATTTCCGAAGTTTAAAAACTTAACTGTGTGACTCAGAAGGGAGCTGGGGTACTTATTTGTATTTATCCTGAGCCTGTGGAAGAGGAGGGCATGGAGATTCTGTGAGAGCTCCACGCCCCCTGAGTGGGTGTAGGCTGTTTACAATGTAAGGGAAGAGAAGAAGCTGCTTGCAGCCATTCCTCCCTTTTTGCTTGTGGATTTTGCTGTGCTCTGCTGCCATGAAGTGTTGCCCTCTGCCTTGTGCCACTCTGCCTCTGAGCCAGCCAAGTATGGACTGAAACCTCCACAAACTGTAAGCTAAATAAACCTTACTTCCTTCATTTTGGGTGTTGGGTATTTTGTCTCAGCAACGACAGAAAAGTAACCAAGACACTTCTAAAACTTTCCATCCAAGACTGTCACTCAGAGACATTCGGACCACATTTCCTTTGTGGTATAAACAACCTGGTCAAGCTCACGACTCTTCTCTATGAAAAGTCTTTCATTTCTGTTCATCTCTCTGGGACTTGGGCCCAATGTGTCCTAAAGATGCTAGGTAAATCTAAAATACGTGAAAATGTAAAATCATAATAAAGCTTCTCTAACAAAAGGTGCCTAACCATGATTTGATCTGTTTGTTTTCAGTGTGGTTTATGAAATTTGCAAGTGTTAATATAATGGAACCAAAGGTCTTTCCCATACTCCTGCAGTTTGGCCCTTCCACTTGAGACAAAAGCCCCTTCCCTTCCCTCACCCTGTCCCAGTCCTGGGGTTAGAGGGACAAATAGGAACAGTGCATTTAACGTCAGTGGCTTATTTCAGCAAACAGTGGGCTGCCCTCTACCTGTGGACAACTTTGTGTACACCTTAAATAATCTTTGAACTTAGTTTGATGTCACTGAAAATTATATTTACTTACGGCTCTATTTTTCTATTACTATGTATAAACACCAGAATTAACATGTATTTAATGTACCTGAAGTCAGACAAGTTTTGCTGGTATTTAGTAAACAAAGGGCAGGAATTTTCAGCACATTTTTAAAACCCAGACGTTTGACTTGCATGTCAGTGTGCACCTGGAGAGAAGGCTGCCTCCTTGTTACTGCCTTTCCTGGCGTCCTGTCACTTTCTAGTTCATCATGGGTTCCGCACGCTCAGGTGCACTGCTCTCCTCTCATACATCGATGTGTGTCAGTTTGCCTGGCACATCCAGTTCTCCATAGCGGTTAAGAGCTTCTGTTTCAGAGTCAAAGTCTCTGGGCTCAAAGCTCATCACTGCACCCTAGATCTGTAGACTTAGACATGCTACTCCCCCTCTCTCTCCTTCAGTTTCCATGCCTGTTAAAAAGTAGGGCAGTGAGCATATCCTGTGAGATTATTATGAGCATTAGATAAGAAATATAACATGCTCATATACAGTTCAGTTTGATCAGTTGCTGGTATAATTATGTTTGTCCCCCTGTCTAAGTTTTGTGTCCTTTTGTTAGCCAGGGTAACCAGGGAAAATAGTTTTTTTTTCAGTGTATTATTGTGTTAACAGAAACAGAGACAGTGATTTATCATTGCAAGGAGACTACTATTCATATTACAATTCCACTGGACTTCATCTAGATCTGAAGTGGGTCTTTTGAGTATCAAACTAGATATGTAGCCCTCCAAATAAGCATTACCCTGGGTAACATTGAAGAAGTTTTTCTTCTGTAAAGTGTATGTCCCTTTGCCACATTTAGGTGCTGAATCCCAGCTGTGAGAAGGAAAATGTCATCTTGGGCTGGAAGGTTTCCTGCAGCAGTCTCTGTGCTTCCAGGGTCTGTATCAGAAGTAGACACTGATGAGAACTAAAAGGAAGCAAGCACAGCAGCAGCATTACAGCTGCAGCCAGCCGGGCCTCAGCTCTCTGCAGTATGGGACACTAAACGATTGGGGTTTTGTGTGCCAGAAAAGTATTTCCTCACGCTGTGATCTTAGTCAGATGCTCACTTTGCTGGGGTCCCTTCAGATAGCAGGGCTGTCCATAGAGACTCAGGGATATCAGACGGGGACAGACCACCTAGTGCCACGTATAACATTTACTGGGTAGCCATTCAATGACAAGATCCAGGTGTTATTATGCTATCAGATTTGCTTTGGGTGTTTATTATGTTAAGCCATTACCAGTGCAGACACAATAAAATGAACTGAAGAATTAGGACTTCCCTGGTGTCATTTGATAGGAAAGAATTGCTTTCCAGAAAAGAAACGAGAAGATTAATTTGCAGGAAGGAACTCTCTTGCATATGCCCTGCCCCAGGTATTGAGGTATCAAAAAAATTTGCACATCAATAGTGAATGTTACAATGATATGCCTCAGATTTTGTGATGCTCTCAGAATAGAGAAATATGACCAAAAGCAGAAGACTGTTAAGAAAAGGAAAGTTACTTTCCTCATTGCTGAGACAAAATACCCAACACCAAAGTTAAAGGGAGAAAGATTTATTTAGCTCAGTTTACAGATGTTTTAGTCCAGAATCTGTTGGCTGGCTCCAAGGCAGGGTGGCGCATGGCAGAGGGGCAACAGTTCATGGTGTGGGAAGACAGCAAAAGCAACTACAGGGGCAGGTGTAGGGGTTCAGGCAGGGATGGGAAGGCAGGGACGAGCTCTTTCTGCCCCATTTAGCTTATCCAGTCTCGTGGGGTTTGGGCAGTGCCGAGCCAATCAGTGAACTGATCCAGCATTGAACCATGAATCAGTCACTGACTGTAGATTCATCTAACTCTGAAAAGTCCCCAGTAGTGCATGAGGCTTTGGGGGACACCTAGACAAAAACCATAACAAGTGGTAAGGCCTAAAGATATGGCTCAGTAGTAGAATGCATATATAGCAACCACAAGGCTCTGGACTCAATGCCCACTAAAAAAAAAAAAAGTTAAGTGGAGCAAGAAGAAAAGATTAATACAATTATGATGAAAAATGTATTTACTGGGAGATCAGGAAAAATGCTTTAATCATATCATAGACACAAACCTAATTTTCTTAAACTATTAGAGCTCCTATGCATAGTAAGAAAAAGTGACAATGTAAGAGCAAATGAGTGAGTGAATATTTGAATAGATCCCAAGAAAAATATGTCTTATATGAAAAGATGTTCATACTCATTCATAATCAGGAAAATGCAAGTTAAAATTATAATGAGATTTTTGCACTTTGATAAAAGTAAAAATGTTTGATGCTAGGATATAGAGAAATAGGACCTCAATATATGGTTGGTAGGGTTATAAATTGATACAACCATTTGAATTTGATTGTTTTTTTTGTTTTTTGTTTGTACCAGGAATCGAACTCAGGACCTTGTGCTTGCCAGGCAGGTACTTGTGCTGCTGAGCTATATCCCTAGCCCTGATACAACCATTTGGAAGACAATTTACCCAAATCTTTCAACATTTAAAATGCACAGTCTTGCTGTATGATGGTATATGCCTGTAATCCCAACATTTGGGAGGCTGAGGCAGGAGGATCATAGTGAGTTCAAGGCCAGCCTGGGCTACATAGTGAGTTGAAGGTTTTTCTGCACTACATAGTGAGACCCTGTTTCAGAAAACAAATAAAAAATGCATAGCCTTTAACTCAGCAACTGTACTCCTGGATAATTCCTCTATATTAGTGCAAAATGATTGTCTTAGTTACTTTCTTGTGGAGACACAATGTCTGACAACTGTCATTGAAAGGAGGAAAGATTTAGTTTAGGTCATAGTGTGTAGAGGTTTCAGTCCAAAGTCAGCTGGCTCCAAGGTGGGGCGGCATGGTGGCATGGCAGAGAGAGTTTGTGGCATGGCAGCAGGAAGCAGCAGACTCAAGGCAGGAGCAGAAGTGTATAGATGTATATCCGGGTCATGCTGAAGTGCCTCACCTTTCCCACCAGGCTTCACCTCCCAGCATCACATGCAGCTGTAAACCAATTCAGTTGCCCATGAGCACACGAGGCTTCGGGGGACACTTCGATATACACCATCACAGTGACTTTGTGTTTATCCTTGTTAAAGGCAAAACATTGATTGTCTTCAATGAGTGAAGAACATTGACAAAATGTTACATTGTGCAGCCACTAAAGAATGAGACAAACATCCATGGGTTGATGTAGAAAGATTTTTAAGACAGTGGTAAATAAAGCAAGGTACAAAAAAGTATGTTAAACATGGTTTCATTTGATTTTTTAAAACAGAGGATAAATATATCCTTACACATCCACAGAATTTCTCTCAAAAATATGCAAGAGATTGTTAATACTAGCTGTCATTGGAGAGAAACTCTGGGAGACAAAAATAAGGGCACAAGTGTCTTTTTACTGTAAACTTTCATTTATCTTTTGAATTTTGAACTATGCATTGTTTTAAAATAGCACTCTTCATATGCAGCTGGGCTGAAAGTTAGAAAGCAGGGTGCCGGTCCTGAGGAGCAGTGATAGCTGTCAGATATGGACATCATAAAAGAGAGGTTTCTTAGTTTGTTTTTCCTGCCATAAAAAAAAATTCTATAGATAAAAAATTCTATAGATGGGTGTCTTGGTTACTTTTCTCTCATTGCTGAGACAAAATATCCAACACCCAAAATGAAGGAAGGAAAAGTTTATTTAGCTTACAGTTTGTGGAGGTTTCAGTCCATATATGGCTGGTTCTGAGGCAGAGTGGCACATGACAGAGGGCAAACTGTTCATGGCAGCAAACAACCAGCAAATGTGTGGAATTGCAGGCAAGCAACCTCTTTCTCTCCTCTACCTTGTAAACAGCCTGCCCCCACCCAGGGCATGGATATAGGGCATGTAGCTCTCACACAGTCTCCATGCCCTCCTCTTCCACAGGCTCAGGATATATACAAAGTAAGCACCCTGGCTTCCTGCAGAATCACATAGTTAACCTTTTAAACTTCCCAAATTAACACAATAAACAACATCCCAGAAGGGTAAGGGCATGTCCTTTTCACCCCAAGATCTACAACTGCTGAGTTACTCAGCCAAACCTCCAGACTCCCCAAGTTGGCACAAGATATCAACCGTAACAATGGGTTAATGTAGTAAGAACAACTTTATCTCTGCAAATTCTGGAGGTTGGGAAATGCAAGGTCAAGGTGCCAGCCCATTCATTGTCTGGTGAAGTTCAGGTCTCTGCTTTAAAGATGGCACTTTGAATAGATGGGGAGGCAAGGTATTGGGGAGACAGTGGGGGGCTTTGGGTGTTGGTAGTGGGCACCCTAGTGGGAAGAGGAGGCGGTGTCTGGGCTGTGGCTGCTGGCAAGAGTTCAAGGTGTGCATGTGTGAGGGAAGGGCAGAGAGATGGGTGCCTCATAGCTGACATTCTCTTGGCCTGTGAGCCTTTTTTCTGGGGTGCCATAAACACCCCCAATTTCTTAGCTGCTAGAAAAAGAGGGAAAGATCTTAGCAAAGCAATGTCTCTAGATGATGTTTCCCAGTTCCAAGAAGTCATTCAACAAGAGCTAGAATCATCTGTGAAGCAGGGATTAGAAAAAACTACCACAGCACCCCACATGAATTTGAGCACACTAAAAAATACCTTGATGGATTTTGGATGCTTTTTGCAAGAAAAGAGACTTTCTATGGGATGGGAGGAAAATCCAGAGACCTCCAGAAGATTTGATTCAACTGCATGAGATGTGTTATGATTTGGGGTATGCTTTTGCAAGGGGAACAATATAATACAAGACACATATTTTATATGATTATTTATAATAACCACCCAAAGAACAATGTACAAAAGAGTGCAGGAAACCTGTCCACACACTAAAACCAAGGAATCCAGCTGAGGGCCTGGATCCCACGATAATGTCCTGCATGAATCCAGCTGAAGACCTAGAGCTCATAACAGTGCGAATCCAGCTGGAGGCCCAGAGCCCACAACATCTCATGCAGGCCTGTTTCACGGATCTGTGCTGGGGAGGCCCAAGGGTCAGTGGTGGAATCTAGGAAGTCTGTGCCAGCGGGATGAAGGATCTGCACTGGAGCCAGGAAGCGACGTGCAAAGTAAGAACCAGAGCTCCCCTGAACATTACCACAGCCATCCTCAGCAACAGTGAGGTCCCAAGCTCCTCCAGTAGTGAAGACAGCTGAGTTCCCATCAGGGGAGCAAACGCAGCAAGCTCCTCCAGGAGACTGAGTTGTATACCCTCTTCCCCTCCAGAGCCAGGAACTACATAGAGACACCCTGTCTTTAAAAAAAAAAATCTGGAAACTGTCAGGAGTCGCTGTTATAAGTCTGCTTTGGAAGAGTGAACAACCTGGAGACTGAAGTCCAAAGCTAGCAGCAGAAGATGCACCCACCACAGCAGACTGGCGCCCTTCAAAAAGTGCCAGGTCCATTATTCTTTCCTTTCTTTCATCTAAATTATGTGGGCCTCCCCCTTGGGTTTCTGGCCTGCAGGAACATCGCACAGACTCACCCAGAGCTGTGCCTCTAGGCATTTCTAATCTAGCCAAAATGACATCATGATCGATGGTCACACTGCTTAATCTCATTGATGAGGGAGGAGCCCTACTGGCCTAATCACCTGTTTTTTTTTTTTTTTTTGCGGTAGTAGGGATCGAACTCAGGACCTTGTGCTTGCCAGGCAAGCACTTATTCCACTGAGCTATATCCCCAGCCCCTGGCCTAATCACCTTATTAAAAGCCCCACACATTCAAATCAGCAAGTGGACAGAATAAAGCAGGGTCTGGGTACCCTGGAAGTAAAACTGTGACTTTGCACATGACACTAGTTTTGCTTTTGTTGTGACACTTGGATTATCAGTAATCACAAGGGACACTATTCCTTATGTGGGGGACCCACACAGGAAGTCACTGAAAATACAGGGAGTGAGGCGTGGGGGTACCAGTGGGCAGGTTGCAGTACTAAAATGGTTGGTGAGAAAGAGTTCAGTGGAAAGGTGACCCTTGAGCAGACACCGCTAGGCCATGTGGACAACTCTGGGAACAGTATCCATGGGAGAGAAGGTAGCTCAGCACAAAGGTCCTGAGGCACAGGCAGACCTGGTGGATGAAGAGGCAGTGCGGAGGGCATTGTGGCAGGAGAGTGGCAGGGGAGGTCAGCCAGGTAACAGATCGTGCAGGGCCTCATGACCATTAGCATCGGGCGATGTGCTTGTTAGAGGTAGCGCCTAATCATCACCCCAACCATGTGAAGCAAGTATAATTATTGTCCCCATTTTTTCAAGTGAGAGAACAAGTTCAGACAGGTTAAAAACTTGAAGATACAGCAGCTATATTCAGGACTTAAATCCAGTTCTGTGATTTCAGTACAACATTCACCCCTAAGCTATTCTATATATATTAAATGCCAAATGAGGACCTAGGGAAGGTCACTGCTTTGAAAGGAGAAGCTGGGGAGGGGGATAAAACCACCCCCATCCCAGGAAAGAAGAGCCCACAGGGTCAGAGCTGGTTGCCCTTTCTTGTGATCAACCCTGGAGATTCTGTGGTGTGTTTTAATGAGGCAGGCAGGATTTTCCTGCTCAAGTATTTAATGAGTACCAACTAAGAATCAGGCATTGCTCTAGGTTTGTGGAAGTGGGGAAGATGCAGAAGGCACCTGTTTGTATTCAGCAAGAGGTGGGGAAGCTGGAGAAACAATATTAAAAGTGAATTTTATGCACAGATTTAAAAGTGTGATGGCCTCAGTGTGGAAGGAGTGCTACTTTAAATAGCTGTGTCTGGCATGCCTCTCTGAAGAGCATCCCCGTGTGTTGCCAATATTTGCAAGTCAAAATACCAATCTATCAATGCATGCTTTCCTAATGTTGCTTAAGTTGATAAGTCATTGTTTGGGGGGCAACATTTGCTAGTGGATGGTGGTCTTGTACACGTTCAAATTGTGACAGGTAAGCCCCTTGTGGTGGCACATGCCCATAATCCCAGCACTCGAGAGACTGGGGCAGGAGGATCACCCCAAGTTCAAGGCCTGCCTGGGCTACATAGTGAGTTCAAGCCTGGCCTGAACTGCCAAGTGATATCGTGTCTCAAAAAACAAAAGTAAAAATTATGATAGATAAATCCTCATAAAATAGGGTTATCTGCAAAGGAGCAGGTGTGTGAAGTAGGCTTATTGTATACAACGGATACTTCTCAGTCAAGTGCAAGACAAAGCTGATGCATCTCTGTTGATGTTACTGATGATTCTAAAGGGTGAACATCAGCTTGGAGAAAAGGCTCCTTATGCCCCATGGGACACCCTTTTCTAACAGGACCTCAGGCTTCTCTATTAGGAGGAGATCTATCATGGCAGATCTATCATGTCTTTTTTTAAAAATCACACAAGAAACAAAAAATGCTGCAGTTGGTATCTTCAAACCATGGTAAAATCACCCTCCTACCGCAGATAGAAAGGAAAGCCGGTCCACTGAAGCGAACAAAAGGAAGGCTGTGGGGCGCAGCATGTAAGGGGGTTACTCAGATGGCAAGTCACAGGGTGCAGACTGAAACCCAGCAACTGTTGCTTTTGTTTCTTGGAACTGATGAGAAAAGGCACGTAGGGCCTATAGGTAACAAAACACCCAGCACGTGCCAGGTTAGGCTGCCCTGTTCAGCAGAGCCATGGGGCATGGCCTGGAGGGCTCCAGGTCCCTGCCCAGCTCCCCCACCAGCACTTGCTGCTTCCAGGCTGCCAGGAAGTGACCAGTTTTCGTCTGCCCAGGCCCTTCCACCATGCTGCCTCTGCCTGGAGCCAGCCAACAGTGCAAAGACTGAAAGCTTCTAAAACGTGAGCCCAAATGAACCTCTCTGCCTTTAAACTGCAGGTGTCCCAGGGGTGAGAAAGGGACTAAGACACAAAGTCGCTCTCTTTTTTTTGGATAACTCAGTCTGATTCTCCCAGAGGAGTAACTTTTCCAGCGTCTCGCCACACGTGTATGTTAGCAAAACATTTCAGACAATAGGAACAAACTTGCTGATGAATCCGTTGTTGGGGCTGGCAGACAAGGATTTCTAAGTAACTATTAAAAGTCTGTTCCAGAGAACAGAGAAGATGGATGGATTGGGAGAAAGAATTCCATCAGAGAGTAGAAGTCTATAAAAACAATCAAATGGCATGTGAGAATTCAAAGATATAGTGTCTTAAATTGAGTGTTCCTTGGGTAGATTTAACAGCAATCTGCATACAGCAAATCGCCAGATCAGTGAACCCTAAGAGAGATCAATAGAATTATCTAAACTGAATCATAGAGGAGAAACACTAAGTTGAAAAGCACAGAGCATTAAAACAACATAGGGGACACAAACATTCTAACATGCAACTGGGACTAAGCTTCATGTCAGAGTCCCGCTCCATGGGTATGATGTGAAAACAGTTGTGCTGGAGACCTGATCCCCAGGTGGCAGTACCCGGGGCTGTGTGGGCCTTCACGAGGTGAGCCTAGTGGCAAGTCCTTGTGAGGGGTGAAGTGATTGTCCAGCTTTAGCCTCCCAAGTAACTGAGACTAGAGGAAAAAGGCACCAGAGAGCTACTGAAGGAGCAGGTCTCCCATCTGTTCCTGGTTAGAGATGGGATTGCATGCTCGCTCTCATACATGATCCTGCCATTGCTACGAGATGATACGGCCACGGGGTGGCCTTCACCACAGAGCCTGCGCTGTGCCATTTGGACTTTAACCCTCCAAAACTGTGAGCTAGATGAACCTCTTTTTCTTCACAAGTACTCTGTGAAGAAATACTGTTTTGTTCTTCTTGGTTGTTTATTTTAAAGAGAATTTTAAAAAGAACAATAGCAAAATGCCAGCAACATAGACAAAAAATAAAGCAAAAACAGTAAGAACGATACAGGGTTTCAGAACAAAATGTTAAGGATTAACAACAGTGGCTGTTATATATTTTTACCTTCATCAAAGTTGATCAGATTACTGGATATAAGAATGCAGGATTTATCAAACCATTAAAGAGAATAAAAAAGAAAAACAAAAAAATTATAAATGATACAGAATTTCACCAAACCAGATAGGACTTCAGCAATGGTTGTTATGTTGCATATTGTTGCCTTCAGATTAGTTGTTCAGATTACCAGATATAACCATGCAAAATTGGTCAAAACAAACAAAGCATTAATTGTTCCTTTCAATAAACCAAGACATCAGCAGTACAATTATCCAAGCTTTCTTCCTGTATGTGTGTGTACACACACACACACACACACACACACACACACATATATCCCTCTTTCTTTCCACTCAGATTTCAAAAGAAAGCTTGCAAGACCTGAGAGCAGCCCCTGAGAGAGCAGTGTGTGAAAATGTCAGAATAAACTTGAAAGAGCAGTGAGTATTTTGTTAGAGCGATGAAATGCTGACTAATGCACCATACAGGAATTGGAGAGGAGCAAGCAAATTGTTCAGGAGCAATGTTTGAAGAGCTGGTGCTTAAGAAGTTAGAAAAATTGAGAGGAGAAAACAGATCTCACCACAGGATGTATACAGATTTGTGAAACAAGGTTGATTAGCCCTAACTGTACATATTCTCCTGTCATTCAAGATTGAAGACACTGGGATGGGATTCCAGGGACATTCAGCTATACCCAGAAGCCTCCAGCCATTGCCCTAAACATGCACGTCCTGGATTTCACATAAGGCAAAGCCCCACATGACTGAGACCACCACAGAAACGACACTTTCCTGGAAATGCAACCACTCCTCTGCTGTAAAGATTCCAAAGCTACGACAGCAGAACTGAGAGAATGATCAACAGAACCCCAGCGCACCACCAGCTCCTCAAAAGCTGGCCTCCTGCCTTCACCAGTGGGCCAGTGTGAACCCCTGTATCAGAGTGTGTTACCTCCAATTACCTAAGCTATTTCCTATCTTTCCTCTTGCTTTCCAATGAAAGTTTCTTCCTGTTTTTGATAAAAAAGAACAACAAAAATAAAATTAACAATGAACATTCAACAGAACTCACAAAAGCCAATACATCATGGAATGAAATCTTTAAAGTGCTAAATTTTTTTAAAAGCCAACCTAGAATTCTGTCCAGTGAAACTATCCATTAAAAACATTTTAAAAATGAAGGTGAAGTGAAGATATTCTAGGCATATGAAAACTAAGGGATTTCACCACCAATAGACATGTATTATAAGCAATATTAGCATCATGAGCTTTGGGCTACAGTTGTCTATCTCTTTCTGTTATCCCCTGTCCTCCCCTTCCTTCTTCTGATCTTGATCCCTTCCCATTTGCAAAAGCTCTATTTTAATCATTTTCTCTCTTCAGCTCTTTTTTCCATCCCCTTACCCTCTCCTCCGTTTCTTGTTTCCCATCCATTTGAAAAAAGATCTCTTCACTTTCTACTTATCTACTTTCTATTTTGCTCATTTAAGTTTCTTATCTAAGAAAAACAATGCAAAATTTAAGCTTATATGTCTGACTTATTTCACGTACTGTTATGATCTAAAGTTGTATCCATTTACCTATGAAGGCCTCAAGTTTATCTTTCACTATGGCCAAGTAGTACTCTATTGTGTATTGTGGACATTTTCTTTGCCCATGCATCTACTGATGGGTATATAGACATTTTCAAGATTTAGCTATTATAAATTGTGATATTATAAACATGGGTATGCATGCCTCTCTGCAATATGATGGCTTTAACTCTTTTGGGAAGATACCAAGAAAGGGAACAGCTGAGTCAAATGGAATTTTTATTTTTATTTTCAGGAATCTCCACACTGATTTTCATAGTGCCAATGTTAGTTTACATTCCCACAAAACAGTGTAGAAGAGTTCCTTTCCCTCCACATCTGCATTAGTTGTTGTGGCTTTTATGTAGATGTCCTTCCAAAGGACATCTCATGTCGTCATCGGTGGGACGTTGGGATTAAAGTGTGTGATTGCTAAACTAGTGCACTAACTTGTTTTGCATAGTTCTGGGTGTGGATAATAGGAAGACCTACCCTGGGTGTTGGCACCACCTGGCAAATCTGTTAGCCTAAAAGGGATAAAAGGGAGAGGCAGGCTGCTGCAGCTCTTGCTGCTTGTTGCTTCCCGCCTGCCATGCTATGAACTGTTTCTCCTTTCTGATGCCCTTTTGCCGTGCCACCCTGCTTTGGAGCCAGCCAACTATGGACTGAAACCTCTACACACTGTGAGCTGAAATAAACCTTTTCTCTTTCAACATTGGATGTCAACAATATTTTGTTTCAGCAATAAATAAATAAAATGTGACCTTAGACAATTTAGCTTGTTAGCATCAATTTCCTCATTTGTAAATTGAATATATATTATCCATCTCCCCTCAGGGTTATTGTGGAGACTAAATGAGACTATAATAAAGCTGATTAGCTTGGTGCTTATCAAATTATGCTCATTTAAAAATTCGTGCAAATAATACTTTCCCCCAATGTTTCCTTTCCTTCCTGTTGCCTCACTGGTGAAAGGTGTTCCTTCTCCTTCTCAATGTCTCAGGCATAACACTTAATTTAGTGACAAGGGCAGATGTCTTCCTGTGGCAGCACCAGGCTGTAACAACTTCTTACCCGTAGAGTGTAGCATTTTCTCATAGGACCCTGTTTTTCTTGCCACTGTGTATTAAGTATCAGGGTCCCTTCCTGTTTTCTGCAGTGACTGCACCTGGCCTCTTCTGTGCTTTGCTTAGCTCCGTGCTGATGAATCAACACGCCGGTCATGCTGTTTGTTTCTGAACCTGCCTTCTGGGACCCCCATCTCCATTTTGTTGACCACCAGCAAGGAAACTATTTATTATTGGAACAACTGTATCTCATGTAAATTCTGAAATTGTTAGACCAGTGTCTCTTTCATTTTCTTACTATGAATTTGGGATTAGATATGAGCCCATGGCCTCTGTTCTGGCCCCATCTATCGATTTAAGCATTTTTATTCACCCATTTCAGTGACACAGTCTCTTCATTCAAAGGTGGTCACCTGAATGAAAAAATCCACCCACCATCGATGTTATCTGCTTATCTCAAGCCACTCAGCCAAAGCCAGGAGACCTACACTGTTCTCTGTATTATTACTTAATCCTTTGTGGAGCCCTCTTCAGTGTTAATATTATCCTCATACAGGCTCTCATTATTTCTGTTTCTTATAAACTATTTCTATCATTTGTTTTTCTAATTCTTACACCCTACAGTACCTCATTCTTCCAGCTATCGTTTTCTCCTTTCCTTCAAGTCCACAAAGAACACTTCTCACTTGCTGTCCCACCTGGTCGTTTTCATTCCCTTCCCAAAATGGCACTACTGCAGAACCCAATGAACATGGCGGGCTGGAAGTCTCCAAGGTTGGTGTCTCGCTAAAACCTCAGAACTGGGTTTGCGAAAAATTCTGTTTTTTGGTCAACGTTTCTTTTCTAGGGCCCCTAAATAATCTACTCTCCTTCTGGGAGTCTGGAGTTTTGATAGTTATGCCTGGTCTTCATGCCTAAATGATTAACCTTTCAACAAAAACCCGTGGACTCTGAGACTGCAGTGGGCCACCCTGACCAGAAACACGGCACAAAACACAGGAAGCCTGTACACAGGTTTTTCTAGACCACATTTGTTGTTCTTGCTGATCCTGTTGTATACACTTAATCATGAACTACAGCCAGAGTCTTGTAAGGTCTCCTATTGTCACCCAGTGTGTGGGCAGGTTAGGACCTCCTGAATTGCCACTCAACCCAAATTGCTCTGAAAGGTAGATGTATTAATCAGGAAAAAAGAAATTGAAACCTAGCGGTCTTTCCTCAGTGTGTTGATGGTATTCTTGAGTATTGTGATAGGCTGCATCTAACATCAGTTGACAATTCTCTTCCTTCCAGAAACTCCCTCCCTTGACTTTAATAAGATGGCCCTCTCCTGACCCTGCAGCATGTATTGCTTGTGTGCTCTGGCTGTGCTGAGTATACATCAGGGAAGCTGTCATGGTGCAGCCCATGGTCTAGTCAGACTAGACAAAAAGCGGATGGTTTAAGCTGAGAAAAGTACTGTGATAAGGTGACTCTAATGGATGATGCACTTCAGGAAAGTCTGGTAAAAACCCAAGCAAGCGTATTATAGCTGAGCTTAAGGATAAATGCTCAAAAAACCACTTAGCACCTTCTTGGAATTCAAAAGGCCACTGGTGCAGCTAGAACACTGGGAGAACTTGGAGTGGAGGATATGAGATTATAGGTCGTATCTAACTTTAAATAATGGACCTGGGGATGGTGATGCATGCATGTAATCTCAACACTCTGGAAGCTGAGGCAAATTTGAGGTCAGCCTGGCTACATAGCAAGTTCAGGGCCAGCCTGAACTACATAATGTAACCTTGCTCCCCCATCAAAGGAATAATGATTACATTTCACAAATGTAAATACTGTCGTTCCAGATCCATGATGCCTCTGCTGCTTATCAGTGTGATTTCAGATGGGTTATTTTACTTCTCCGTGTTTTTTTAAAATGGGATTAACATGGTACTTACCTTAGAGTTGCTGGGTAAGTAAATGAATCGATAGACACATATAACGCATGAGTTTGCACACAGAAAATGACTAACCAACATCAGTCACGCAGCATACAGCACTCCAGGACCCCTTTGCCTCCATATATTCCAAGATGAACTTCTCCAGTGCTCAGTCCAGCTGCTGGTATTTTTATGAAAGCCATGACTGGAGATTGCACACCAGTCATACGTGACTCCCTGCTCTGAATCCCCTCACCACTCTGTAAGGAGAAACCTAACATCTGGAACTGCTACAAAGCATCATTACTTTTTACCTTCGTCTGCAATGTTCAAAGCTTTGGCTTTATGAACAAATATTAAGTATGTGTTCTAAGTAATTGTACTAGGTTTCTATTAAATTGTGATCTTTTGTCCTTCAGGTATAATTTTTGCATTTGATCTACAAAAGACAGTATTTGAAGTTTATTAGCAATCTGTTGATAGAAAATGAAAAGAAAATCCCTCCTAAGTAATCAAAGTAGTTTTAAAAGATAGGAAGGAAAACAAGATGGTTATAGTGGCCCAAAATGGCCCCCCAAAGCCTCATACGTTCCGAGGGGGCACTTTTGGAAGACTGGATCATGAGGACTAAATCACTAGATCAATCCACTTACTGATTCGTAACTTGATGGTATTATTGGGAAGTGATAAAAACTTGAGGAGGCTGGGCCGAGTTGAAGGGAGTGGCTCACTGGGGTGTGACCTCAGGGACTGTGTCTTGTCCTTGTCCCTGGCTCCTTCCCCTCTGGCTCATTCCCTCCTTCACTGCTTCCTGGTTGCGAGGAAGCGAGGCTTTCTTTTGCCACGTTTCTGCCTTACCACAGTCTAACAGTAATGGAGCCAACTAACCTTGGACTGAAACCCTCAATCTGAGCCAAAGTAAACCTTTCCTTCAAGTTAATTTATCTCAAGTATTTTTTCACAGAGATGGAAAATATAGAGACCATTGAAAAATATCTATAGCTGGGTGTGGTGGTGCATACTGCTACTTGGGAACCTGGGCCAGAAAGATGATGAGTTTGAGGTCAGCTGGGTGACTTAATGAGAACTTGTCAAAGATGGACAGGCCCAGGAAGGAAGGTCAGGAAGGAAAGAAAGAAGAGAAGGGCATGGGAGGGGAAGGAAGGGAACAAAAGACACCTAAGCATTCATTAGCTCTCTCAAGGTTACCAAATTTACCAGTTCAATTGTGGGTACAAAAAGGGTTCAAAGGTGGCGGTTTAAAGCTCTGGACTGGCCAGGTATGGTGGCACGCGCCTGTAGTTCCAGCTACTCGGAAGGCTGAGGTGGAGGGTCGCTTGCGTCTAGGAGCTCTGGACTGCAGTGCGCTATGCTGTTGGGGGTCCGCACTAAGTTTGGCATCAGTATGGTGACCTCCCAGGAGCCGGGGGCCACCAGCTTGCCCGAGGAGGGGTGAACTGGCCCAGGTCGGAAATGGAGGTCAAAACTCCCGTGTGGGTCAAAGCTTGGACTCTGGGCCCAAGGTTGAAAGTCGCATTATTCTTGCTGACCCCAGCACTACATTTTGTATTTTCTGAATGTTACTAGAATAGGAGGTATCTATTAATACTGCACCAAGTTCCTGATCTTGAGTATCAAATGTTAAATAACTGACTTATGGGGTTTTTCTTTTTCATGGAAATTTAGTCATTGTCTTAGGAGCTCATTTTCACTTTGAAGTCAAAACGGTTTCCAAAAGTCAGAGGGTGAGGATGCACAGGGAACCACACACCAAGTTACAGATATAATAGACAGAGGCCTTGACCTTAAGGCAAAGGCACACAATGATGTGCAAAAACTGGGTGATACCAAAGTATTTATTGTAAATGTAGTGGCAAATATACTGAGAGGAATCATTAGAAAGGAACTAGAAAATTACACATGTTGAAAGTATGTGCTTCTTTCCTGCCACCTGGTAGGTTATGGCTAGTACCAACATTTTAGGTAATAAAACACTTAATGGGATGGTCCATTTCCACATAATTTCATGATTGTGTCTTCCGCTTAATTTTAAAGCAGCTGACCATAAATTTCAGTATCAATTACTATTCTCCATCTTTATCAATTCTGTAATGATTTGCAGAATCTTGTCATCTGAGTTAAAGAAAAAAATCATGAATTAATACAACACCAATTAATGGTCTAATCTATACACATGCAAACAGGAAGTATACTTCATTAGATTTTCTTAAAGTATTAACACCAGCAATATTCACTGTAACACTGTAGATGCCTACAAAGCATTATTTTTGCCCTAAAATATCATGTTAATTATTGTTATACCTATTTTAGCAGTGTTAACAGTTTGGGGGAAAAAAAATCAACTTTTATGTATGTATAGGCTAAGGCCCAAAAAGATTATGTGACATAAACTGTTATTTCTTTATAAGGAATTATTTCTTTAATTATTTCTTAACATTCCATTAATACAAGAAGTTTCCCGACTTTTTCACTGGGCTGAAGTACACTGAAGGCTCTACTGAGTCTTGCATGTTTTTCAGAGTAGGACAGGATTTTCATAGCACAGGCAAGGCACAACTGTTACCGGCTTTTGCATGTTCAATCCAAAAAGAGCAAAACACTCTAACAAGGAAGTTAGAGTGTCGGGTGTTGGAGTCTTGCAGAGGTGTCAATGGGGGAAGTGATGGGCCCCTCTACACAACAAAGGGATCAAATACCGCCTGGCCTGATTTGACAAACAGAGCAAGTGAGGAGGTACTATTTGCCAGTGTAGTATCCTTAACAGCTGCCTCTACTTCTGAACAGCTGCTCAAAACTGTGACTTCCTAAAAATCTCATAATCACTTTTTCAGAAAGTTGTAATTATCAGGGGTACAAGACTGAATTACTACATTTATAGTGGTTTCAGTGCTATTGGTTTGCAATGGGCATTTTGACAACTGAGCCTGTGCTGAGACCATCAGTTTTAGGGGCTTACAGTACAATTAAAAAGAGGGAAAGGGGGCAGAGAAAGGGTGGGAAAGGGGAAGAGACACCTGCTAGAAGTGGAACAATGTCATTTCTAGAAAAGATCATGCTTTTTAATCTGAGGAAGAGAGTGCAATAAAGCGTAAGAGCAGGTACAATTACTTTTCAAAACTTTGAGTCTATCACATTATTTCTTTATAATAAGCCCAGAAACAGAGGATACTAATGTATTTGATTTTCCTTCCCAAGTCCAAAGCAACTGTTGCTTTCTCTTTTATGAGAAAGAGAAACATTGAAATCATTTTAAAATTCATTTAAAAAGTTAATTAATTCATTTGAAAGATAAGGTTCAATCTGTCCTTTATATAATGCAATTCTAACGCTGAAGTTGTAATGCACAAAGCTAAGAAGCTCATAACCCTTAATGTTTAGATTATGTTGAGATCTGATCTGCGTTTCTAGTGGTACAAGAAAACTCATACAGTTCAATGTTTATGCATTCAAAACTTGGTTATGCATTTGGACACCCAGTATGAGTTTTCAGGGTCGGACCACTGATCTGTCAGCAGCTGCCCAATTTGCCAGGCTGTGAGAATTAACTGGGGATACTCTGTCACATACAATCACAAGGAACTCATTGATCAACTGCTAACATTATTCAAAGCAGAAAAACCAGACTGAAGTGCTGCACGATGTGATGCCATGCGAAGAATATAATACCAATTAGAAAATATTATTTTCTTAAAACTTGATTCTAATCAAATGTGTAGGTATAAGTGACTACAGTAGCAGCTTGGAGGAAACTCAGGAGCTACAGAACTTGGTCAACCAAAGCCTAAAGATGCAACCAACCAAATTGTATATGTGTGACATTCCACCAGAGAAACAACCCACTCAAAAATAATACACTACATTTAAAAAGCGTATGGTAGTAGAGGGGTAGTGTTCCTGAATACAAAGCTAATAATCATAGTATGACCAGAGGCTTCACCTATAGAGAAGATTAATATGGCTTTGGATATTGTTTTTTGAACTGTCAGACAGATTTCGATGATTTGGCAAATTAGGAAAATGTTGTCCCAGGCTAATTGGAAATTCAGGTGTCTATTTCAGATGTCTGTTGAAAGGTAATGTATTTATTTTGCACAGATAATAATTTTGCATAAATGAGAAATGCAGTATGTAGAAAACCTGCTGCAATAAACCTCATAGAAAGTTGCCAATCTTTAAAAAACCACTACATTACTAAAATAGTAATGTAGTTTAATAGGATGGTGATAATTAGCAAAATTTATGCTCAGTTTTGTTGTTTTGGTTTTTTGGAGACAGGGTCTCACTACGTGTAGCTCAGGGTGGCCTCAAACTTAACAGTGACCCTCCCGCCTCGGCCTCTGGAGTGCTGGGATTACAGACGTGTGCCGCTGCTGGGTGATGCTCAGTTTTATTATCCCTTTTTCTGCGGAATGGCCAGCAATTTAGAAGAAAACTGAGAAGAGATAGTAGTAAACTAAAATAATCATAAAAGAATACTTACACTGTGGATACTGTAATCGCACAGTGTATGAAATTGATAGAATTCAGCATAAGATATTTTTATTAAATTTTTGGGCCCCTTTTATTTTGTGTCTGTCTGTCTGTCTACCCACCTACCTACTTAATCTATCTGTCTTTTGACAGAGTCTTGCTAAGCTGCCTAGGCTGGTTTTGGACTTGGGATGCTGCTGATTCAACCCAAGTAGCTGGGATTACAGGTTTGTGCCCCTATGCCTCACCAAATAATGTTTAATCACATGTAATTTATTAGTTCAATGAGCTACACTGCACTTAATGTTAAATAACTTTTAAAATGTTAAAAGACTCTCTTAGAAAGGTTAGCTATGCATTAATGCATATATGTACATTTACATACATACAAAGTATATATATGTATACATATGCGTACTTTCAACTATATTACAACTACATACTTACTTTCAAGAGACATCTTTGGATTTTCAAGCTTTTTTCTTAAAACAGAATCAATGAGGACTCTTAGCTGCTTGAAAATGACAGCTATCTTTACAGGAGCCTATTGAGGAGTCAACAATGGACAAAGTTAATTCAGGAGAATATGAATGTGTTTAAAGAAAAGCATGTATTATACATCTAACCTGGCTTAATTCATCTTAACTTTTAACAGAAAATACAGTGGAGTAAAATATGGGTAAATTATTTCTGGTAGCTGGGCTATCCAAATCTGATTTCCTTTTTATTTTGCTGACTCCAGAAAAAACAACTATTATTCCAGTAACTCCACTCTTCCATAAACTCTATGGGAGTCATGACTGAAGTTTGGCGACAGAAATTTTTTAACAGCCCTATTGAAATATAATTTACAAACCATAAAAATGTATGCTCATTGCTAAAGGTCTTTGTTTTTTCAGGGTCTCACTTTGTAGTTCAGGCTGGCATCGAACTCACTACATAGCCCATGCTGGCCTTCAACTCATAGTGCTTCTCCTGTCTCAGACTCCCATGTGCTGGGATTACAGGCATGCACCACCACATGGGTTTCAATGATTTCAGTAAATTGACAGAGTTGTACAAGCATTACCACAACCATTATAGAACAGCTCCACCACTCCAGCTTCTCTGAATCAACCCAATACTGTACCTTTTAAGTTGTGTGTAAAACTCACCTTTCCAGTTCTAGACACAACTATCACAGTATAGTGTAATGAAACACATTGTATTTGCTTAGTTTATATTAATCAATATTGCTAGGGCTACAGCAAAAATAACTTATTACTAGAAATAAGCAGCTTGGTCTAATTTATCCAAAGAAAGTGACAGCATGTATTGAAAACTACGAATGGTCTTTGCATGGGTGGCCAAATGTAGTAGAATAAGCAAGTGTTAGGGGATTGATAATCCTAGGTTTGAATCTTGCTCTACCAATAAACAACCAATATAATCTAGGAAAGCTGTTTAATCTCTTACTGTGCTTGAGGGACTTTATAAGAAAAGAAACCATAAAAATCACCTAAAAGGTTGTCAGGATATTATATTGGATAATGCATATAAAGCTGATTAACAATATACTTTGATTTTCAAATTTAAGAGATTTAAAAGCATAAAGATAAAGAAGTCTTCTACTTTAAGTTATTATAGAAAGAGAGTACATAAACTTCAAATTTTTGAAGCTCTACTTTAATGGCATTAGAAGCTGAAAATTTTTATGTAACCATTAATAAAATCAGTTGTGTTGTGTACCTGAAAATAGATCCAGCCATCAACAGAAAGAAGACGTTCCCGGTGTTGAACCTCTATCTCACCTCCAAAGAGTAAAACTGGAAAAGGAGATATTAGGGTTGTTTCCCTTAAATACACCCTGCCATACCGTATCTATATAAGAAAAAAGAGAAAAAATAACTTCAAAGTCTAAGAATATATATGACCGGACCATAAATGAATCTAGGTACAAGCAATTTGATAATGCCAATGGTGTTAAATAATTAATGTTAAAACACAGCTATGACTAAGTTCCAAGTTTCTGGTTTCTGTATCAATGGTCAGATAGTAATTTTTTATGTTTTACATTTAAGCTTGATAACATCAGGAGTTTTCAAACCAGTGCTGGACATTGTGGATCCTTGTTACTTTAATATAATGCAGGCATTTTTAATAAAGGGAGGAGAAATACATATCATTTTGATTGATGTATTCTCTTCTCACACTGTCTTAAAAATGAGTCAATATGATAGGTAACAAAAAAATCCAATATGAAGCACAGAATATGCCACCTTTTACTAGAAGTTCAAGAAAATGGAATAGAAATGCAGCTGTAACTGAAAAAGTTGATTGTTTTAACTGTAATCTATATTTGCTATTAAATTATCTTATGTGACACTGTGACTCAAATTGTTGCCAAATCATCTATATTTCTACTACTCCGTCAAACCCATCCCCTATCTGGAAATGGAACATATAACATGTGTTTTCCCTCTTCTGAGACAATACCTTTTAGTGAAATACTCAGGGAACGGATATATTATTAGCCAATATCTATTTGCTATGATTGTCTTTATTCTGAGTAGCAAAAGTGATGGGCAGAGTAGAAATCTTACTAATTTTCTTTTAGTAAATGAAAAATTTAAACATACTTTTGTTTGAGAATCTAAACAAAAATGAACCGTACAAAGTGTGAATTAAATGAAACACCCATTTGGGCATCCCAACTTGTCACAAACGACTTCTAGACCAGTGCCCTGAGTAGTGTAGTTAAATGAGGACTTTACCTTCTCCTGATATAAAAGCCATCCGTAAGTTTGTAAGTCTCGATTTACTGAGGACGGATGTACTTGGGCTTTGCCTTGGGCTGTCTCCACAACGCAAGCCAATTTTTCTGTGACATCCACTGACTTTGTATAGATGATTTTCCCCACGTTGTCATACAGTCCCGCAACCAATACAGCTTTAAGAAGGGCAATGTCTTGGAAAGAAAGTGTCTGTGAGGCTGGCTTTCCTTCCCAGCTGGTAGAAGTTACAGAAGATGAAAATCCGGCTGCCTTAACCAACTTTACTAATTCCTGCTTTACATCCTAGATTGGTGCATGTTAAAAAGACATAATCATAATTGATTAAAATACAGAAATTTCCTAAAAGCTTGTAATTTATACTACTGTTTTCTACAGGAAAGAGAGAATGCTAAGTTATTTAGTTGACTGTAGGCCCCCTCCCCTTGCCCCCAAATTAAGCTAGAGTAGAAAAAAATAGAAGGGTCAGCTCTTTACTACCTTACACTTTAGATGTCACAGAACATAAGAATATTTATGAGAACAATAAAAATATATCTGAATACATTTTCATTCACCATTTTTACTTCAGTAGCGGCCCAGCCCCAGCCCCTGGACATTTGTACCCGATGAAGATGATCACACAGAGAACAGCACTGGAAAATTACAAAGGACTCTTGATCCTAGATTGTAGATATCTTTATTTGTCTCTGGGAATCTCACCTTAATTTCATTAATAACTCTAATAAAGTTTATTTATGGAAACTTCATTTAATCTAAAATTGTGGCCAAAAATATTTTCTACCTTTACTATTGTCAACCAGCAAAACTACTACAAGAAGGACAAGCATTATTCAAAGTCCCTGGGATACAAGTAATTAAAAGGTGATGTTTGCTTGTAGGATATTCTTTAGGTTTTTAGTTTGCGGCTTAGCAGAGGCTCTGATTCCATGGGAGGAAAGTGTGAGAGCACCACAGAGCTGGCAAAGTGATCTAAAACCTGGCAGTTCAGAAGAGGTGAAGAAAAGCTCCGAGCAAAAAGTGGGCGGAGACAAGCTGGAGGTTAGAGGAAAGTTAAGATGAAAGAGAAGGGGCTAAATTGGAGAATTAGGTCACTTTTGGGCCAACTAACTGGGACTCCCACATTCTGAATCTCAGTTATATGGCCCAGAAGTGGCTAATTCCAGAATGTAGAAAACGCCATAGGACAATATACCTTGTTTTTTAAAAAAATAAATACTTAATATGGAAAAAAAATGAAAAGAGCAACTATAAATGAAGAGACTTACAGACATATCAACCAAATTTAATGTGTGAACCTTGTTTAGCTCATGATTTGAACTACCTACAAAGAATTTAGGAGCTCACTGGGATATTTAAACATTTTATATTTGGTGATACTAAGGAATCTTTTAAAGCTGTGATAATGTTAAAGGGAAGAAAAAGAGTCCTATAATTTAGAGATACACAATGATCTGATACCTTGGATTTGCATAAAAATAATCCAGAGAACAGAAAACAAGATTGACCACATGTTGATAGTTATGGAAACAGGTACATGGGTCTTCAGTATAGTAGTCTGCTTTTTGGTATGTTTGCAGTTTTCCATAATTAAAGAAAAATAACAATTTTCAGAGTTGAGAAGATGATAAATATAGTCTCCTTTGGTTTTTTTTCCTTTAATGTGGAACTAAAAGAGATTAACTATACTGACTCTCAGGCTAGTGTTATTTCTATAAAATCATGCTGGGTCATGATTTTTTGGATCATTTGCTTAGTATATAATGATTGTTAAGTAATGTTTTAATCACTGTGTAATATCTACAGGTTACTTGTTAGAAGAAACAAGAATGACAAGCTTATTAATTCAGCAATTGTCTATTAAGTACTCACAATGTGTCAAGCATTATCTATCCCAGGCATTCCTTTCTCTAAGATATACCTATTATAATCATCCATCTGACTGAATTAGAGAGGTGTATTAATAGTTACCTCTAGGGTTAACAGTGATGTCCTATTAAGAAAGTTCCTCCGACAGTATGTGATTTCAGAACGATAGCCTCCTTCCTGCCGTGCTTTCTTCCAGCTAGAAAAAAATGTTAATAAATGAATAAAGCTCACCATGTTTTCTTTCCCAGCTCTCTTTTTCAGAGATGGTAACCAAAGAAATTTTAAAACTATAATTATTTAAAGGGGTCTGGCTTGTTATAGCAGCTCTGTTATATAAGAATTTTCATTGCAATATGTTTTTCTGTTTATCAATAATAAGTATTAAATTACTTTAAATACTAAAAATATGTGCATATAATATTAAGTATATAGTTTTTATGGAGCACATTAAGTATGAATCTTTAACATAATTATACCGAGAGATGAAAAACTAAAAATAAATTTAAATCGATTATTTTTTTAAATACCACAGGTTAATGGCTTATTGATAATACCAAGATTATTACCCTAGATATGCATTGTAGATCGTCAAGTGGTCTGAATCTGCTATAGCCAAAGCTGATTTTGCAAGATCCGCTTCATCTTTTCGACCAATTGGTGTGATAAAAGGAGACTTTTCTGTCATAACTGCTGCCAGTGTTGCCTGTCCATAAATAATAAATAATTTGCCATTAGAAATATACACTGAGCCAGGCTAGGTGCTGTATGTCTACAATCCTAGCAGCTGGGGGTTAAGGAGGACTGTGATAAGTTAGAGGCCATCCTGGGCTACACAGCTGAATCTGAGGCAAACCTGAACTATGCAGTGAGACCCTACCTAAACAAAACAAAACAAAACGAAACAAAAAAAGCACTAAAAACTGATTTGTAAAATATAGCAATGATCGTAATTTAAGTTGCCTGTATTTACCACGCTCCACCACAGCTAACACATTTTCATTTAAGTAGTTACTTTTAATTTTGTTTTATGGACTTTAAAAACATGTTATTTATTTTCATGGCAAAGAACAGCACCAGAATCAGAAAAAAACTGAGAATGAGTATACATGATTTATAGTTTATAGGCAGACAACATCTCACAGTCAGAGCTCAGTTATCTGAGTACTCACACTGCTGATTTTCCATTGACTGTACTGCTATTTAAAAGTAAACTGGAGCTAGGTGTGGTGGCACACACCTGTAATCCCAGCACTGGGGAGGCTGGGGCAAGAGAATCGCTGCAAGCTTAAGACCAGCCTGGGCTACAAAGTGAGCACGAAGGCAACCTGAACTGCACAGCGAGACACTGCTCAAAACACACACACACAAACACACACACACGCACGCACGCACGTACGTAAGCCGGACTACACAATCACCTACTTGTTGCAGTTTTTCAGATAAACTATCACAGCAAAGGTTATTTTTGAACTTGGCACAGTTTTGGTGAGTGCCCATGATTTCCCTCTTTCCATTGCTGGGGACCAAACCCAGGGGCTCAACCACATTAGGCATCGCCAGCCCCACAGGTATTTTTAATACGCAGTAGAGTAGTAAGTTGGCCTCCTTTCACTACGGCTTTCAACAGCCTTGATTTGAACCCAGAAAAGGTCACAGTTAATAAATTTGGAAAGGTGGAATGGCATGATAGGAATATGTGCATGGAAATTCAGAAAGATGTATAAAATTTATTAATTTTGAGATGATTTCAGAATTATTGTTGTTCAGAATTGTTGGCTTAGAGAGTGAACCTAGATAAAAGAAAGGAAGGTTTTTATTCTACTTATCAAAGTCTGTAGTCTCTTAAAAACTTCCTTAAGCCAGGTATGGTGGCACCTGGCTATAATATCAGCACTGGGGAGGCAGAGGCAGGAGGACTGCCTTGTGTTCAAGACCAGCCTGGATTACACAGTGAGCTGAAGGCCAGCTAAACTACATAATGAGACCCTGTCTAAAAAGCCCAAACAACAACAAAACCTTCCTTAGGAATTAGCCACTACAAAAAAAAATTAGTTACTACATATTTAATTTAAAAAGTGCTTCAAGTGGGTTATTTGATAACAAAAGTCTAAAGAAGCTGAACTCACTAAACAGTATCTTTAGTATTAAGTAAATAGCTGAAGAGATGTTCAAGCATAAAGCAAGTTAAATGTGTATTTAAAAATCCTCACCAAGTATTAGGGTCTCTTGGGCTTTAATGTTAGTATAGGCATTCTATTTATTAAAAAAATATATTATATATATATATATATTTTCTAGTTAAAATATTTTAAAATACAAACAAAAACTGTTTCCCAATTTAAACAACTTCGCAGCCAAATGACATCTAAGGTCAAGTAGCGGCAGCAGCATTTTACTTACCACTGGATCAAGGCAGCCAAATATGGCACCAAAAATAAGCATCTTGCCAATTTTGACATTCACGGGTAAAGCTGCAAGGTGTTGGCCCAATGGAGTCAGCTTAGGCTCATTTAGTTCACAAGCTCCAATTTTTCGGAGTAAATTCATTGCATTGCTGATTACTTGAAGCTGAGGGGGATCTAAGGCTTTGGAGAGGAAATCTTCAGGGGAACCAAGATTACATTTCTACATAGTGAAAAAGAATGATAAAATTGGTATGAGATCAGAATGAAGTAACATCACCTAAAAAGATAGCATTAGAACTTGAGTTCAGTAAGATTGTGAGCCGAGAGTAAATGTGTAAGGCTGTCCTGTTATAGCGGGGCCAGGGGAGAGTGCATATGCTTGGGGACAGAGGTGGGCATGACAGTGAGATCTTCCGGTCCATATTTCTCAGATTCTTCATTACTGATTTTTATACAGTCAAATATCTAAGAACAGAAGGATGTTATAAAATCTTTCAGCTTAGGAACTCCATGGACAACATCAGTTTCTCAGTGTCAGCACTGCTCATATCTTAGGCTGGACAGTTCTTTGTTTAGGGCGGGTACTGTCTGACGGTCAGCAGCATCCTCATCTCTCATCTCTACACACTAGGTACCACTGGTGGCATTTAGTCCTTGCCCAATTACAACAGACAGACATTACAGTGTCTCCAGATCAGGCCACACATCCCGATAGGCAATACTACATCTAGTTGAGAACTACTGGACTAGCTCATGAGGCTGTATTTTAATCTACAAACTATGAAAGTTTATGGCAAAATCAAAGCACACTGGATGTACTTATAGAAACGATGGGAGGGGTATATTTTAAAGAAGAGTTAAATATTTAAAAATCTCCATCAACATTAAGTACAGATTAAGTTTGTCTACTGCTTTTTTTCCCTAAAAAAGAAATAGGGACAAAAAAGTCATAGTTCCTTTGAGACTACCATAATATGAAGACATAATTCCTCCAGAGGTACACGCAAAATTTCAGGAACAGAATAGTCCATAAAACTCTCAAATCTGAAAAAGAAGATAACACCTTATCAGGAATGTCACCTACTGCAGCTCTGTGCCTTACAAGTTTCCAGTGCTTTGCCATACCTTTCTCTTGTGTACAATCGGAAACAGAAGCCATCTCTGACCCGCCCAGCTCTCCCATGGCGTTGTAGAGCACTAGCTTTACTTATAAAGGTCTCGACCAAAGAGCTCATCTGACTGCTTTCATGGTACCTGAAGAAATGTTTTAGGAAAGAATATGTTGAATACTGATTTACACCAAAATTGAGAAAAAGCCAGAAATACTTAACTCTTAAAATTAAATTGAACTAGCCAGGCATGGTGACACACACCTGTTAATCCCAGCACTTGGGAGGCTGAGGCAGGAGGATTACTGAGTTTGAGGCCAGCTTGGGCTACATAATGAGTTCAAGGCCACACTGTACTACACAGTGAGACCTTGCCTCAAAAAAGAAAGCACCCCGCCAAAAAAAGTCCAAAGAATAATTAAGTTAAACTTAGGCTAAAGAGTCCACTACTATTGAGGACAAACATTTCCCAAATCATATTTCTTATTTAAATAAGTTAGCAAACATTCCATACTAAATCTCATACTACCAAATTAAAAGCTTTGGCACAAGAGAAAAAACCTTGTTTAATTTACAAGAATCTGACTAAGGAATATTCAATATACCTTTTATAAGATACAAATAAATCCCGAAAATGTTTCCTCTAAAAGTACAATCAATAATTCACCTTCACTTGGATAGTAATATTCTTTTTGAGATATCAGTGTATTTGCATTATATTGGGGATAATGTACAGAATTTTTATTTTTTATTTTTGGTACACAGGTTTTTAAAACATGCTGTAAGTGGCCTTTATTTATGTAACATAAAATAAAGTAGTAATCTTTTTGTTGGAGGTTCAGTTAAGATTATTTATGTATTAGTTACTGTATTAGGTTCTTTCAACTAGGAAAAGTTCATTTTCTACAATTACATAAGAGGAACCAAATGATTAGAAAGGTTATATTTTATTCAAGATTAAAGATCAGAGATTTAAATCTACCTCTGACCTCACAACTTATGCCCTTTTATTATAAGCCAATAAATAACACTTCTATTAAGCAATTTATTTCACAAACACAAAAAACCCTAAAGATTTATGAACTTTTCTAAAAGTTATGGTACACTGGAATCTCTTATAGTAACATCCATGATATGAAATTCTGACACTTATTGTAGGACATTATAGGCTTTCCTATTGTTTTTCTAAGGCTTTTTGTTTTAGGAAAAATTAAGACATATGGGATTTTTTCCGATATGATTCTGTAATTTCTCCTAGGATTTCAAGAGCCCCAAACTTCCCAGGTGAAAATGTTTTGATTTGATAAATTAAAACTTACTTATTTTCTTTTGTTCTTCCAGTGTCAATTACAAATACAACATCTGGAATAGTGATACCCGTCTCAGCAATATTTGTTGCTAAAACAATCTGAAAAGAAACAAAAAGCTAAACTATTTATACATCATTCAACAATATACTGTCACGTAAATTTCTTTAGGTAATTTGAGCTGATGAATTTTTAAGTCAATTTTAACTTCACAAAATTTACACAATTATGATTGTGTGATTTTGATTTGCTCTAATTAGTTTCATTTCAACCTGTTATATAGATCAAAGTTACAGATTTTTATTACAATAAAACATATTTCCACTAATTGTAGTCAGTCGTTCCAAAAATTCTAGAATATGGGAAACTGAGAACAGAAGACCACTCAGCAAAACTCCTCATAAGTTAAAACGTAAATATAAATAAATACACACACACACACACACACACACACACACACACACACACACACACGGAACTAGGTTTCTGTCTGGCTCTGTCACTTTAACTCTGGGCCTCAATTACCTCCGCTGAAAATGAGGAGGCAGAGATACGTGACCTCTTAGGCGGATCTAGCTCTAACATTCTTAACGGTGATGGCTGATCGTGCACCTACTGCACTTTTTGTTATTGTTGAATCCCCAGAGATAGACAGTTAGGACATTCTAGGTCAACGCCAGTAGACATTGCTGTATTTCAGTACTGAATAATACCTTTTCTTACTATTCATTTATTCTAGGAAATGGAATGTAGATTAAGAGCTACGAGACCTATGTGATAATTCTACTTTAGTAGTGTTCAAATTTCTTTTTTTTTTTTTTTCCATTAAAAAAGAACTTCTTTCTTAAAAAACAAAACAAAAAGCCCAACCTGACAAGGAAGCACAAATGTTACCAAAGCACAGTGTCAGGATCCCTGGATTGACAAAGACCAGTTAGAAAAGCACCGATTTAATTCAACCCTCATTTAGGAGGAGGGAAGGGGGGCTGAGCAGCTGGCAAAGGCTGTATGGTTCAGGGACGAGAGCCCAGGCTTCCTGCATTGGAGTCAGGGCTTTCTGTGATGGCTCCAAGGGCCTGCACTCTCTTCACTGTGCTTTTTCCTTTTTCTGAGAGTTCAGTATCTCAGACACTTGTTGCGAATCATCTCTTCAGTCAGAACTCTGAACAGAGAACAGAATTAAAATACTCATGTCCCACAATCCAATGGCCTATGTAGTGTAAAAACAACTAGGAATGAACTGCCTAGAGAACAAGAATCTTCCCAGGACTTAAATACCTCCAGATATTCAACTTCCTTCATAATACCTTTTGGGAAAGAGCAGTGATTTTTGTTTGTTCTTACAAGCAAAAATTAGGCCATATTTTTTCAACCATTCCCCAAAAAGTCTAATCCTTTGAATAGCACATAATATAAATATAGAAATGCTTGAATTTTAACATTCGGTTCACTTATGATTATGTTAAGCTGCACAGCACTTGCAGTCTGTCATGTTTTATAAAGCACTTATTTCCTGAAAGTTCTGCACTGAATTTTACCTTCCTAACTCCTGGAGGAGGAGGTGTGAAGGCTGCAGCTTGATCTTGAGTTGAAAGAATAGAATGCAGAGCTATCACTTTATATCTGAAAGTTAAAATCACAGTTCTTAGCAAGAGTTTCTCTTTAGAAGACACTGCAAAGAATAACAAAATTAATTTGCACATAGGAAGCAACTTTAAAGTTTTTACTATGAAATATTTAAAAACAGAAATTCACAGAATAGTCCAGCAAAAAAACCCATATAGACCCAATACAGAGAAAAAAATTAATATGAACACACTATAGACTGAATATCCCATTTCAGAAAAGCCTGCAGAAGTATTTCTGATTTTGGAGCATGCTGAATTTTTACTTTTATTAGGAATATTCAACTTGTATATGAAACGTAGGGTTTAAAAACTTTTTAAAATATTCAGACATTAATGGGACAACCATGACAGCATTAATAAACTGTGTCAGAATAGTTAAAGTGCTGATTTAACATGTATGGATGACAACCTGTGACCTTGCTGGGATTTTGCATGATTCACTGTTTAGGGGGAGGAAGCCACCACTTTACACTGAGCCACAAGATTTTCACTGCTCTGCCACTGAGCTACCCTACCCCTTCTTACTTTACTTGTGCTCTGAGACACAGTCTCACTACACTGCCCAGGCAGAACTTGAACTTGCAATCCTCCAGCGTCTGTAAATGCTGGATTTGATAGGTGTCAGCACCATGCCAAGCTCTGCTCAGTCATATTAAGGGAACGGAACGTGTAGATATAGTATCTAAAAAATACTCAGAAATGTTACAAATGCATAAAACCTCCCTACACCATAGAAAATTTTAACTAAAGGTGAAAAGACTTTGAAAACAGTGAACAAGAGTTTTGGTATATTAAATGTTTTCTATTTTAAAATTATGAGGAATATACTGAAAACTTGTAGTTACCGTTCAGAATAAAATCTTCTATCATTTGATAGGAGATCATATAACTGTTGAATATGAGCAAGGCCTGGTAAAAAGATCAGTACTGCTCCTTCAATATTTCTGAATTGAGAACTTCTGTCTAAAATTGAAAAAAGATACAACACTCAAGAAACAGCACATGAAGTATTAATAAAACACCTCCAGTCATGAGAAATGTCTTATCGATTAGACACGTATTAGAAATACAAATTACCTAAATATACCAGAAGTTCCAAAATGAGATCCAGGTTGATTTTATGAGGATTCATGTAGAAAATAGCATGCTGAGTGCGGTTGCTATACTTCTGGTAAAATGGATTTAAACCAGCACTTGCTCCAATCTGAACTGGCACATATTCCTAAAAGAAACCAAACCAGAGAAAGCTGAACAAAAACTCTTGAGCATTAAGAGTTTTTAGAAAAAGGAAAAAAGGGAAATACCCACAAGCATTCAGATCTGTGTTTTTTGTACTATTACTATTATTTTATTGAAATATGGAAGAGTATAATTTTCAAAATAGAAAAGGTATCAATATTCAAATATGTCTATAATTTTATCTAGCTCTTATAAACAGCAAGACCTATTATCCCAGTATGCTAACATTAAAAGAAAAACTATAGAAAAACATGGTGATCGTGTATGCATTACTGTTTAAAGCAGCCAGGGCAAGACAGGTCCTATCTTTCATAAGGTATGTACACTTGCCTCATTCCTTCTACAGCCTACTCTGGGTACTAAGTTCCAATGATCTCTTTTGCAATGTGCACACACACCCAGACATTTTTCTTTGGCTTGTGAGATTTAGTTCTTGATATCTTGGTTTATCTGCTTAATTAAATGATAAGGTATTCTTAATATAGTGTTTCCATCAGTTTGGGTACATGCATAAAATACAAATGAAGTACCATAGATGTAATGGAAATGATGGATCTAGTACCACTGGCAAAAAGCGGGATAATGGAGCTTTTTCAGCATTTCTAAAAACAAGTAATTGACACTAACTCTCTAGGAAGAACCGTACTCCTCAATGGCTTCACTATAGAATGAGGGTTGACTTCTGCCAGGATAGAGGCTGATAAGAAAACCAATGACCAAGATCCAGATCTTAAGAAATCTGGTGTGGTGGCACATGCCTATAATCTCAGCACCTGAGAGGCTGTGGCAGGAGAGTTGCCAAGTTTGAAGCCAACCTGAACTACATAGTGAGTTCAAGGCTAGCCTGAACTACATAGCAAGACCCTAAGTCAAAAGACATAAAAAGTTCTAGCTATGGGCCTGCACCCTCTTGACCACCTATGGTGATGACATAACAGAGAAAATCACTACAGGGTTACTCCTCAATGAATGATAATGCTATAGAGCTACTACAAATGTTCCCTCTTGTTTATATGGCCCATGGTTTTACATGTGTATCTAAATGGGCCAGAATATGGGAGATGTTAAAAATATCATAAATGAGGACTACAGTCTGTGAAACAAAGATTAAAGAAATGGCCTCTTAAATTTTCTCATACTCATACCTGTTTCATCTTCTACCAAATTATACTCAAAACCACTGTTAGGCATATAATTTTTTTAAACCTATATGATTTAAAAACTCTCCTGGAATCTGTGACCAAATGGACTTAGATGTCTATGGAGTGTTCCACCCCACAACATCAGAATATGCATTTTTCTCAGCTACACATGGGACATGCTTCAAAACAGACCACATACTAGCCCACAGAACATGCTTAAGTAAATGCAAAGGAGTTGACACTATCCTGTGCATATTATCTGACCATGGTGCAGTGAGATGGGAAGTCAATAGCAAAAGAAACCATAAGAACTGCACAAGCACCTGGAAATTAAGTAACATCCTCCTGAGCAACCAGTGGGTCACAGGTGAAATTAAAGAACAAATTAGACAGTATCTATAAAGTGATAATGCAGTATAACATACCAGAACTTATGGGATGCAACGAAAGCAGAATTGAGGGAAATTTATAGCACTAAATTCTATTAGGAAACAGAACAATCTCAAATGAATGAACTAGTATTTAACCTCAATTCAATAAATGTAATACACCAGAGTCAAGGACAAAAATCATATGATCATCCCAATAGATGCAGAAAAAACTTTTGACAAAGTCCAGCACCCATTCATGATAAAAACCCTATATATCATTGGAATGGATGGTCTTTTATTTCAACCTGATAATCTGCCATCTATGACAAACCAACAGCCAATATCATATGGCCCCAAGCCAAAAGCTTTCATTTTAAAAATCAGGAACAAGACAAGGATGTCCACTATCACTATTCCTATTTCATACAGTTCTGGAAACACTAGCCAGAGCAATTAGACAAAAAGCAAAACAAAACAAAAAATGAGTAAGAATAGAAAAGGAAGAAGTTGAATTATTATTTGCATAAGACATGATATTCTACATAGAAGACCCCAAAACCCTACCAAAAGATTTCTAGATTTAAAACCAAATTCAGTGTGTAGATGAATAAAGTCAACACCCCAAAATCAATAGCATTCTATACACTAACAACAAATGCACTGGAAAGAAATTAGGAAAAGAATACCTTTCCTAGTAGCACCTAAAAAAATGAAATATACTTAGAAATCAATCTAACAAAGGAAATAATAGATCTATACATTGAAAATTATAGTATTCTGTAATATTAATATTTGATTAAAGAGTTATGGTTTTAATCTTTTGCAAGTGTCTACACTACAGAGTTTTTGTGACATATTAAGAATACTATGACCATTCAAGAGATGCAAATTAAAACAACACTGAGATTTCATCTCACTTCAGAAATAAAGGCTAGCATCAAAAAAACAACCAATAACTTATGGTTGGTGCTTATGACCTCGTGCTTTCCAGGCAGGCACTTGAGCCACTGAGCTATATCCCCAGCCCTGTATTATTTTCTTAGTCTTGATAGCATTAATTTCTGCTCTTATCTTTATAATTTACTCCCTTGTGCGAGCTTTGGGTTTGATTTTTTCTTTTGCTAGCCATATGAGGTTAAATATTAGTTCGTTCATTTGAGATTGTTCTGTTTCCTGATAGAATTTACTGCTATAAATTTCTCTCTTAATTCTGCTTTCATTGCATCCCATTATTATTGGAGGGGATGAGGGGGAAAAGGAATCCTTCTCCACTGCTGATGGGAGTGTAGACTGGTGCAACTATTGTGGAAATCAGTATGGAGAGCCTTCAAAAAACTAGTACCAGAAATCCCACTTGTCAGCTAATCCCCTTTTGGGTATCTTCCCAGATGAATTAAAAACATCATACCACAGTGATATATGCACACCTGTGTTTATAGCAGCACACTTTATAATAGCTAAACCTTGGAAACAACCCAAATGCCCATCAACAATGGATAAAATGGTGTTTGTTTTTTTATATAATGGAATACTACTCAGCCATAAAGAAGGATAAACTTGAGACATTTCTAGGAAAATGGATGCACCTTGAGACCATACTTTTAAGTGAAATAAATTGCTCACACATATACAAATATCACATTGTTTCTCAGGTATAAGAAACCAAAAGTGTAAATAAGGGCCAAAGTGTATAAAAGATATTGTGAAATAGGAAGAAACTGTTCAAAAGAAAGGGGAACTAGGGAGGGTGGAGGGGGAAAGGAAGAAAGGGAAAAGGAATAAAAAAGTTTGTAAAAGAAGGATAAAAAGCAAAAAGAGCTTTTGTAAAGGGGGAGAGGAAGAGGGTTGAAGGGAGGGGAGGAGGTAGGGAGAAAGAAGAAGAACTAAGATATATCATGTACATATCTAAATTGTGCCAATAAACTTGATAAGAATAACAAAAATCTCTTGTGATAGGTTATACCCTAGATAACATTCATACTATTTTATTTTGTACCTTATACTTTATTCCTCCAGCTTTGCTTGTAACATTAATAGTTATTTCTTCTTCCTCCTCTAGAAATTTCTGGCAATATTCTGAATCTTTCTCAAGGACAAATCCTGTTTCTTCTATTATATCTTCAAGATGAAAAACCTACATAGAGTGAGGCACACAAACAGATAAACCCAAATTCATATAAGTATTACTTTAAAAAGAACATGGAATTAATGATTTTTGAATGACACCAAACTAATTTAGAAGATTATGAGAAAACCTTTTTACTAGTTTTTGGAAGTGAAGAACTTGGTTGACATAGATGGGTCTGCTGCTAAAGTCTCAGGAGAAATTACATTCTGGTCTTTTTAAAAAAAATTTAAAAGAGTAGACTGAACAAAAAAGCATTAAAAACAGAAACAAAGCCTTGAAGACAGCCCTGCATTTGAGGATGGGTGAAAAGGGATGCCTTACTGCTAGGCAGCCACTCTCAATCTGGATATAGTGATTTTGATGTGAACATGTTTTACATCCTGCACACTTGGGTCTGTGGTCAGAATTTTCTGTCCTATCAACCCGTAGGCAAGGCAGTGGCAGGCATGTGATTCTCATGGCCATCTCCAGGGCCTCTCTCAACATACAGAATCCTAGGAATATTTCTAAGGACCTATTTTCTGGGGAAACTGGTATGAATGTAGCTTCTTACACATATGCCCTAACAACTTACCTCAACAGGATAACTTCTTCCTGAAATTCTGAGAATAGGACAATGTGTGAAATATGTAGAAAACTTTTCACTGTCCACAGTAGCACTCATTAGAATCAAGTGTAGATCAGAACGTTTCTGTAAAATTTCCTTCAATATACTTAGTAGGAAATCTGACTGGACACTTCTTTCATGAACCTAATGCAAAGGTAATACAAAATTCAATCATACATATAAGGTCCAGTAAAAGGATTAAATAATTTCACAACCAAATCTACTAAAAGTTCATCAGTATTTAAATATATAGTCAGTACATGTGGAGGGAGGGATCTGCATGTCTCAAATAAGGCAGAGCTTCAGAATTAAGGATAGTGTCATTTCACAACCAAATCTACTAAGAGTTCATCAATATTTAAATATATAGTCTGTACATGTGGAGGGAGGGATCTGCATGTCTCAAGGCAGAGCTTCAGAATTAAGAATAGTGTCATTTTTAAAAATTGAAGCCAGATAAAATCAGCATATAATAAAATATCATTACCCACAGTAATAGAACTCTACCTTTAGAGATGGTTTACAGTCAGACCAGATGTGGCTGGTAAGATTAGGTTATCTCCCAAATTTCACTTCTAATCCCTGCCACTAATATAAAACTATTCTGTTACCTCTACATAAGACAGACAATTTATCCACTATGTAGACAGAAGGGTGATTAGTAGAATCTGTTAGGATCACTATCACTCTCCAAAGGCGATAGGGAGGAGGTTTTATACCCTCCCAACCCATGTACTTCAGCAAACCATACTGTAAAGCTGCTAGAGACCACAGACAAGGCACACTGTCAGAATTTAAATACCTGCTGAATGTACGAGTCTATCTTCTAACCTTCTGCATTATGACTTATTATTTTTTTATTTTATAACAGATTGAAGGCAGCATACAAGGGTAAAGTACAACAAGGTAACACAGTAGGTTTCATCATTCATTTGCTAGAAAGGACCTGGAATTGATTACTTGAATTCAACTCTTAACTTGGCCACTTACAAGTATGATTTTGGCAAAGTTATTTAAATATCTCTAGATCAATTTCCTCTTTTATGAAAGGAAAATACAACTAATAAAAACTTCATAGAACTGTTTTAACAATCAAATGAGATCATGCAAAGCTCAACAGAGTGTACAAAATTATAAGTACTTAACATTGTGTTAGCTGCTGAGGATTTAAGGTTACCCAGGACAGTTTTCTTCCTTTGAGAGTTGTTAGTCCAGAAGAGGATACTGTACATTACTTGTACATTGTATACTAAAATTCTACACTACTTGTGCAGTGTAAATTGTAAATTACTTGTGATGAGTAGCTGATCGAGGTGATCAGGAGGACCACTGAGAAAAACTGCCAATGATCCTGAGAAATGAAAGATGAATTTGAAAAAGAAGAGAAAAACAATACATGATGAGAAAGGGAGGAAAGTGTTTAGGTCTAGGGACAGACACGTGTATAAAACCATGGTAGGTGTGTGAGGCTCTGGGTTATCCCCGTTACCCCTAACAACCAACCAAACAAAAAATAATCAACGTACAAAGAGGCATCGTAATATACTTGGGGAATCTGAAAACAAACAATGACTTGAGCATAGGATGAGAGATACACAAAAGATTAAAGCTGGAGAGGTATTTAGTAAGCCTTTGTAAACCACGTCAAGGAGACTTTATTCTACTGAACCAAGGAGTCAGTAGGACAGATTAAAGCGCTTTAAAGTAGGAAAGAAAACAGCATGGCCTGAGTTTTATTTTAAAAAGAATACTCTGGCTATAGTGTGGAGATTTTAATTCATGAGAGGCTATGAATGTTCGCTGTTTTTGCTTTGGTGGTTTGACTAGGTGGTTGTGGGGATCAAGCACCGAGACTCAGAAGTGAGGAGATGGAATGAGCAGCGAGGGGACACACTGTTCCCACGGTGGCACCGCCCTTTAATGCCAGTGCTCAGGAGGCGGAGGGAGGACTGCCAGGAGTTTGTGGCCAGCCTGTGCTACACAGTGAGTTCAAGGCCAGCCTGAAATATTGTACAAAAAATAAATACAAATAAAAAATAATTAATGGGAGACTTTTTTAGTAATTAAGGAGATACTGGTAGAGTATCCAATTGTCTATCAGGTACCGTTAGTCTCAGGAACTGCAAATTCATCATCTTAAAAACAATTATTTCCCCTCACTGCTCATTCGTTCTCCTCACTTCTGAATGTTGGTGAATGATCCCCACAACCACCTAGTCAAACTACCAAAGCAAAAACAGCAAACATTTCTTGTTTCTTTCTCCCACATCCCCTAAATCCAGTCACCTAGTCATGTTTATTTTGCCTTTCTCAGATTCACTCACTTTTTTCCAAATGCATGCTGGTGGTTTTACCATGTGATTACAGGTATCATTCACTGAGATTAACAAGAGAGGAAGAGGTGCAAGTTACAAGGACCCAGCAGGGAGGACAGATGTTACATTTCGGAAATGCTGAAGTTTCTAATGCTGAAAGCATCCAGTAGGCAGCTGGATATTTATGTCTGAAGGTCAGGAAAGAGAGGTGATGGATGATACTGACTTGGAAAACTTCAGCAAATAGATGGTTACTTTATACAGATAAGGATTAAAAAGAAAAAGTATATGAAAGAGTTAATAAAAATGTATATTATTAAATTTACTTGTTCTATGTGGTCAAAAAATTTAGCTGTAATCTGGGCATAATCCCAGGGCTCAGGAGCCTGAAGCAAGAGGATCCATGTGAGTTTGCGCCAGCCAGAGCTACAGAAGAGTTTGTGGCCAGTCTGAACTGCATAATGAAATCTTGTCTCAAAAAAGAAAAAAAAAAAAAGAAAACCAAAACACCCACCACAAAACAACAACCAAAACAAAAAAAAAAACCCAAAAAGAAAGTAAAACAAAAATTTAGCTGTAAGCATACCAGAGGCCACCAAGAAAAGCTATTTAATTTACCTGTTTATTATAAGCTAAAATAAATTGCAGAATTCCTAATAGTAAGGCCAGAAGCACTGCCCTGCACATCTTCTTAAAAGAATCCTACATAATGTACTAAACAATAATGTCCCAACATTTCTTCTGTCCTTAAATTTAAAATGATGAACCTTACTGGGTTTCTTTTACTCTTGCTGTACTGTACTAAGAGGATGACGGTATCACCCTAAAGTTAGTAATGTCTATAGATAGCTAATACCAAACTATCAAAGAACAGAGCTTCAGGAAGTTGGTCAGATTTTTAAATTGGCATTCACCCTCATCGATATTTCCTGCTAATAATTTGGGGTTCAAAGAGAATTTATGACAGACTAGCTGATATAAATGTTTCAACTTACCTATCAGTAAAAATTTCTCATTACAAACATAGTACTTTGGCTCATGTTGACCATCGACATCACTGATAAAATCTAGGTCTGGACCATGCAAAGCTACAGCTGTGACACTTCCTCTCTGTCTGGATGGCCCCCAAAGCCTCATGTGATCATAGGTGGGGCTTTTTCAGAGATGGCTAGATCTAGAATGTGCGACGCTGGAACTGATTCATGGTGCAGTGCTAGGATGAAGGACACTAGCATTAATGGCGTGAGTGCTACCCCCCGAAAGTAGCCTGGATAAGATACAAGGGAGAGAAAGAGCTGCGGCTGTCCCGTTTGCTACCTACTGCCTGCCATGAGCTGTTTCTCCTCTCTGATGTTCCTCTGCTATGTCCTGCTGCCTGGAGCCAGCTGATCACGGACTGAAACCTCCACGAACTATCAGCCAAATGAGCCTTTCCTCCTTTAACTTGGGTCCTGGATATTTTGTCTCAGGAACAAGCAAAGTAACTAAGACCACATCCCACGTGTAACTCTTCCATGGGCTAAGTGGGTGCCTGCTAATGTGGCATTCCAGCCTCTTTCTTTCGAATGTATTAGTGGTAACTGAACATCTTATTCTCCTATTAAGGCAAAAAGAATCCTTATATAAAAATTAGTTCCTATTGTTCACCTATTACCAAAATATTAATTATTAAATAATAAATTGCCTAACCTTGTCCCACAGCAAGAAAATGGTTCAATAAATCATGGGATATTCAAAGTATATCCCACATAAAGCTATTGAAAAATCATGTTTTTGTAGAATATCTAATGATGTGAACACTGATGTAAACAGACATACTAAATACACATAAATACATAAATATTATTTATTTTTGCCTGAATTATAAGATTATAGACAATTTTTATTTTCTATTATAATATTTCCTAAACAAAAGGAGGAAAATAACCAAATAATCTGTATTTAGTCTATTAATTGAAAAGAAAGTGAATAAACTTTTGACTTCTGCTTTATCAACTTAGTGAATTAACATTCACCAAAAGCTCAATATCAGAAATTTTTAATAATTTCTGAATAATAGAAATACCATGTATTTTTTTCTTGAAAAATTACACACATGCGAATTAATGTACAAGACTAGGCTAGTATGCAATTTAGGTTAAGTATAATATTAAACTAGGCATAATTCAATTTAAGTGTGCGCTCCAATTAGGCTTGGTGTATCAAAAGGTATATGAGACATACTCAGAGGTGCAGCTGAGAGAAAAATGACACACTGACACATTTTTGGATCTGGTAAAAGAGTGAAAGCAGCTCCTGTACACCTGACTGTAGTAGCTGAGACGAAGCAGACCAGTAAAAAGGCCCAGCCTGGTACTAGAATCCCTGGAATCGAACTTTCAGATGTGGAATTTACTGAACATGTGAATTTGGGAAGCTATGTGTCCACTGTGTACTCTGATGTCCTCAGCTGTAAAATAGAAGTAACAGCTATTTCACTGGGTCACTGGAAGAATTAAACAAATCTGCGTGTGTGTGCACTTGAATAGCACCAAGGGTGTGGCAAACATTGTAGTGTTTATGGAATAAGTCAACATGAGACCTTCATTAGAGAAAATTACATAATTATACGCAGAATATCTGGCCTTTAGTAAGCACCAAGCAAATGTTAAGTGGTATTAGAAGTAACATCATTTAAATACAAAAATGTTTAGAATTTAACTAGATACAACTACAGAATCTACTCACCTCATCTACAATAACATGAGACACGTTAGTTAGAAGGCCATCTTCTTGCAGTTTTCTTAGCAAAACCCCTGTTGTACAATACAGCAACCTGGTAGATTCACTAGCTCGAGATTCCATCCGGATCTGATATCCACATAAAGAATTCTGAAGGAAGAACATAAAGCCATGGGTAGGGTCTCACAAGGAAGGTAGGAACGCTGAAAAATGTGAGGCACAGGTGCTGACCTTGTTGTTCTATGGAGCATTCTAAGTAATCTATTTAGTGCAATTCATTATCATCAAAAGTATTTTTCCATGGTTATCATTTATATAAAATGGTAAAATTTGTATTGGTTATTTTAAATAAAAAAGCTTTCACTCTTTTCAAGGCACTGAGGCAAAAAGATGTTTACTTGGCTTCATATACTATTAATATGAATTTTCAAACATGAATAAATGCTAAATTAATTTTTTACTAGATCATCTTGGAGTGGGCTGAGGCTATAGCTCAGTGGAATAAGCACCTGCCTGGCAAGTGCAAGGTCCTAAGTTCGATCCCTGGTACCGCCAAAAAAATAAAAAAATTAAAAAAACAAATTATCTTGGAGTGAAATATCAAGGTACTCAGGAAAAGAATGTTATAGCAGCTTCTGTAACTAGGGCTGCTTTTCTACCAAGATCCTACAAAACTTGCTACCGCTAACAGCAGAGTGGAATGCAGCCGTGGTGCCTAAGGGAAACCTTGCAGTACCATCCGTCCCCATCCCACTGTCATTCCTATCCCTGCAGTCATTCCTTTGTGTTGTGTACATGGCTGTTATTCCTTATAGGGCAGAAACAGTGTCTTTCTGTCCTCTTGTATTTCCTGACAGAAAACCAACTTGCTAAATAAAACAATTTTAATCAGAGTACCAGTTTACAAAAATATTACATGCTATCTTCAGAAAACATAAAACTATAATTCATGTTTAACTGTAGCCAATTTCATCAAATGAATTCCTATACATTGCAGTTACTCTGGTTAAGATCTGTCCAGTTTTGTGTACACAAAAATGTACAACAGTTGAGTATGTTTTCCATTTCTTCAAAATACAGGGCTTGAAAAACTGTCCAGTATATTAACCTATATTGTTTTCCTATTCTGCTCCTTGAAAAGAATTAATGAAGATTATTTGAGAATGCATTTCATAGAAAAGATTTGCAAAATCACAAGCTACATGATATTAAGAGTAAAATATGAATTTGTCCCTATTCTTTAAATGTTCAATTTAGGGGATAGTATATTTGAACATTTAATTATAAAATGAATAGTTTTCTTTTATACAAGATATTAATGACATAATTACTGATAAATTTTCTCATATAAAGTGGCATAACATACCATCAAAGAAAACATGAAAAGTGCCTGAAATATGCTTACGAACAACTAGAACTTATGTATGTATAGGTTCCCCTGGATCCCAAGGGCAAAGATGAGTAATGCCGTCATTCAGTGAGAAATTGAATGAGGTCTTACCCTTCCTCCAGGGCCACCTTCACAGCCCAGTTCATCACACACTCTGGTGGCCAAACTCACTGCTGAGATCCTTCGGGGCTGGGTACAGACAATGTTACATTTACTTGTTCCCCACTCATTCAGAAGCAAATCTTCTAACAGAAAATGTGGTACTTGAGTACTTTTACCACTGCCTGTTTCACCTGCCACAACTACTACGCGGTGCCTTTTAAGAGTTTCCACAATCAAATCCCTGTGTTTGAACACAGGTAACTGTTGTCTTTCCTCTAGAAGTCTCTGATACTTAGGGGTACTTTGTAATTTTCTAAAAAGGTTTCTAACAGGTTCCAAATCTTCTGCATTTGCTGATTCCAAGGACAGAGCAGAAAAATCCTCATCAGAAACTAAATTTTCCCAAGATTCCTCAGGATCTTCAGAGTTTTCTTTCTTATTTTCAATGTGCTGTTGTTGCTGTTGCTGTTTCAACTTATTCAAAAGTCTGGCAATAAAATGATCACGTGGCTTATTGGTCTCCATCTTATTTAATTCTTCCCTCTTCTTCTCTGCATCACTCCACTCCAGCCAAACATCTCGGTAAGTGGGAGGGAGTAACTGATGAACGGACTACAAAGGAAAAAAATAGCAGCATTTTATTGTCACTATGGGATATCAAATTCAACAGATTAGAACTCAGAAATACAGTTATAATTCTCTTAAAATATAACCTGACTCAAACTAGTGAGTTATTGCTTTAATATATACATACATTGATACAAGTTCAGAAACAATGCATCATATTCAGAAGTATAAGTGTCCTGATTTACTAGCTATGCAACTGTTATGGTTGATACATTGTGTCAACTTGGGGAGTCTGGTTTGGTTAAGTAACTCCCCAGTTATAAATATTGGGGTAAAAAGGACCTGCCCTTACCCTTCTGGGATGTTTATTGTGTTAATTTGGGAAGTTTAAAAGGTTAACTATGTGACTCAGAAGGGAGCCGGGGTGCTTATTTGTATTCATCCTGAACCTGTGGAAGAGGAGGGCATGGAGACTGTGTGAGAGCTACAGGGCCCTAGGGTGGGGGTAGGCTGTTTACAATTTAGGGGAGAAAAGGAGGCTGCTTGCAGTCATTCTTCCCTTTTGCTGGTGGTTTTTGCTGTGCTCTGCTGCCATGAACAGTTTGCCCTCTGCCATGTGCCACTCTGCTTCAGAACCAGCCAAATATGGACTGAAACCTCCACAAACTGTAAGCTAAATAAACTTTTCCTTCCTTCATTTTGGGTGTTGGGTATTTTGTCTCAGCAATGAAAGCAAAGTAACCAAGACAACAACTTTGGGTGAAAAACCTCTCAATGCCTCAGTTTGTACATTTAAAAGTAACCAATATTAGTACTTCCTTCAGAGCGATCGTCTGAGGCTACCTTTAAGATAGTACATGAAGTGCTTATTCATAAAGCATAGTACTGTTGAATAAACATTTATTATTTGCTTCTGTAATGGTGCTATATAAAATGTAGATGACCCACAAAATACTTTTAAAATATACAAAACAACCTTTGAGATTTTGATAGTTGTATATTATAGGTCCAAAGACTTTAAACACAATAGATGGAAACTAAGTTATTCTGATTTTGCACTATAAAAGAACTCACCAGACTCTCTGACATTGATAGTTACTTTTATCAAGTAAATATGGCTTATTATAAATGTTTTTACAAAACGACAGAAATAAAGACCTTAAGAACTTTGGCAGAAATTGAAAAAGAACTACTCTGGATTTTGGAATACTTGCACACATGTAAGGAGATGTCCTGAAGAATGGACTTGTGTGTCTAACTACAAAAATCCGTTTATGTTTCATATACACAGTATTTTATATATCCAGTTAAAGGCTTTATACAATACTGTAAATAATTTTGCTCATGAAAGTTTCTTAGTGCACTATTTTCCACTGGTGGAATCAAGTCAGTGCTAAGAAAAAAGACTCCCATTTAGCAGCATTTGAGAATTCAGAGTTTGGGATTAGCGATGCTCAACCTATGTACTCATCACTTCACGGACATTTTTGAAGCATCTCATTTTAAAACATCTCACCTGCCCTTTCACCAAACGATACAGGGCTAAAGTAGCACCCAGGTGCTGAGCTTGCATGCCGTCCTCTGTTAAGATAGTAGGGCACACTACAAGGACATCATCTTCAGACTTGATCACCCTCACCCTACAAAGAAACACACAAAACTTTTGTGTTTAAATTGATGAGGTCAGATCAGTAAAGTCAGAAATCCATTAACATTGAACTTGTTTATATTATTTAAATAGTTCCACTGATGGTATTGTACTCAATAATGATTTAAAAGTGCTATTGTCCTGAAATGTGGAATTAGTGTTTCCTAAATGTACTCATTTGAAACAAAAAAGATTTTCTTATATACATTTTTTTCAAAGTTCACTGAGTTAACCAGAAAACGTACCTACATTTCCAGTATCGACCTACTGGAACCTTTTCAAAGGAAGGATTTGGACTCTTGGGAAGATTCTTCCTGACCCAATCAATTAGAAATTGTTTGGGAGATTTTCCAGTCCAGCTTCGAGCAGTATAGTCAAAATTTCTTACATCATGGGGGTCTTTCTTTTTATCTAAAATGAAAGACAAAGATGGATTCTTTAAAAATGGTCATGTGGGGCTGGGATATAGCTTAGGGGCAGAGTACTTAATGTAGCATGTGTGAGGACCTGGCTAAAACTGTGATCTTCCTGCCTCAGCCTTCAAGACTGCTGTGATTACAGGAATGTGGTGCCACACCCAGCTTTCACTTTAGACTTCCAATGCTCTGTCTCCATTCTTTGGAGGCTCTTTCTACCAACTTGTCACCAGGGTAACACCTAATCATCTGTGAGATGTGCAAGGCTTCCCCTATCCAAAACAGCCACCTTCATATCTCCATTATTAAAAGCCAATTTTCTTTGATAGTGTACATCACAATTTGACATCATACTTTTGTATGTTTAAAGTCACTTTCCTTACTTAAGGCTGTACACAGCAAGATGGCAGAGACTGGGTTATTTTGTTCATTCTGTGCACACAGTACCTGTCACTGCATGACAAGGACTCAAGAAATATCAGTGAAAGAATAAGTATTTTTAGAATGGATAATTTGGTGTGGATCTAAACTATAATACAATCTGATTAATATGTTATCTATGCCAATAATTTACTCTAGAGCACAAAGAAATGCACGATCATTTACATCTGATGGCACGGAAGGAACTAGGGAATGATTAAAGAAGGGGACAATTCAAGAAGAGGTGCTAACCTTGTCTAGCAAAGCTCTGTATCATTTCTAATTTTTTAAAATTCTCATTAATGGTTGGATCAATCTTGTATTCTCACATTTGGTAATCTGAGCAACTTCGCTGAAGATGACAATATGTAATATACCAACCACTGTTAATTCCTGTCATTATGTTTTTAAACCCTGTATCATTTTTGGTTTTGCTTTGTTTTGTTTTTGTCTATGTTGTTATTTTGTTACTGTTTCTTTTTTTTTTTTTTTTTTTGTTACTGTTTCTTAATTATTCTCTTTAAAATTAAAAAAAAAAGAAAAGGTGCTACTTGGGCTGCTTGAACCTAGGGACACAATGGCCAGTAGGAGGGGTAGCAGGATGAGCAAAGTAATGGGACGTGAAACAATAAATGTTTTGAAGAACGATGTACATAGTTGGAAAACAAGGTAGCCAGGTAGATTCTGGCAGGATGAGAATGACTGCAAGTGCCATGATAAAATTTGGCCTTGTTTCTGAGGTCTGCAGGCTCAGGGTCATTAAGTTCTTAACAGAGAGGGGAAAGGATATAGCTTAGTGGGAGGGTATTTACCGAGGATAAGTAAGGCACCAGGTATCTCTTGCACGTTAAAAAGAAGTAAGAAAACATTTCTAAACAGAAAATTCACACTTAGATCTATGTTGAAAAAAGGTAACTGCTACCAGTCTGGAGAATGGACTGGAAAGAGATGAGACTGAGACAAGGTATTTGTAATTACAAGTTGCTATACAAGTAAGTTACAGTGATTGTTTTTACTAACTCATTGTGGGTTTTTGTTTTTTTTTCTGAGACAAGGTCTTGCTATGTAGTACAGGCTGGCTTTGAACTCAGTATGTAGCCCAGGCTGGCCTTGAGCTCAGCGTTCTTCCTGCCTCAGCCTCCCAAATGCTGAGTTTACAGGTGTGTGCCACCATGCCTGGCTTACTTTTTCTAAAAAATTAATTAATTATTTCAAAATTTAAGTTCATTGGTACAATTTAGGTGTACATAATGACCACATTCATTGTAGGGAACTAGACTGCTTTTTAAACAAAGCTTATGAATGTGTAATCACACTATCATCTTAAGCAGTTTACCAAAACGCAAAGTAATGAGCTCTGAGCTCTGTAATAGTGTATTACTTGATATTTAATCACAAATTACAACCCAACCACTTTCCCTCATTTAACCTTTCTCTTCAGCAGCAGCAGCTGTAGTCTTTTCAAATAAATTAAAGTTCGAAGTATTTTCCTCTTCTGTGGCTACAGGAGGCTTCTTTCTTTCATTTTGTCGATGTGCTATCTTTATGGCTGGATTGAATACTGGATGATCTTCTAAAGTTTCCATTTCTAACAAGAAAAAAGGTATTAATTTGATGATTTTTCTTTTTTCTTTTTTTTTTTTTTTTTAGTTTATGTGTATTATCAGGGACTGAACCTAGGGCCTTTGCACTATGCTACATTCCCACTTCTTTATTTTGAAAAAGAGTCTCACTAAGTTGCCCTGGCTGGCTCAAATTTGCAATCCTCCTGCCTCAGTATCCCACAGTGGCAGGGTCAGAGGCATGTGCCATCACACCTGGCTTTGTATTTGATTTTTGTGCCTTATTTCTTGGTAAAAGTAGTTTCAAAAACATAATTTCTTCTTTCTCCTTGTAGCCAATAATTGAGTAATTCCCATATGGAATCTATGCTAAGTCACAAGCAATTTATTAGCTTTTACAATGTATATTAAAACTTTAAAAATATTTAATAGGCATAGTAAACTTGAAAAAATCTGCATTCAAAATACTCATGTAATTATATTCATGTCTCTTTCTTGAACAGGGACAGTATGTTATGATATAAATCTGGAGTTGGAAAACTTGCATGCAGGCCAAATTCCGTTGCCTTTTTAATGTATGGTTTGTAAACCAGAATATTTTCAATCATTTCCAAATGGCTGAAAAAATAAAAAGTATTTGGTGATATGGGACAATAATATGAAATTTATAGTTCACTGTCCATAGTTTGATTAGGACACAGCCACTCATTTTTGTACTATCTATGGTTGCTTGTGTGTAACAAGAGTTGAGGGATGGTGCGCATGGCCCACGGAGTATACGGTATCATTTGGTTGTTGCAGAAAAAGTTTGCCGAAATCCAGATGTAAACTGTCAGAAGAATAGATACGTTTTAAAAACACAGTAACATTTCCATATCTAAGAATCTGAAAATATTTACCTCTTTGAAATTTCCTTATTTTTTCTTGAGTCTCTTTTTGGCCCTCCTTATTTTTTTCTAGTTTAAAGGCAGCTGCTTGTTCCTTTGCATCCTGAAGTTTTGCTGCAAGATGTAAGTACCTTTCGTTCTGTTCCAAGTGAGGAGGAAATAAAAAGAACAAATTACTTTATCTATAGACAATACACTGTATCAAACTTATGGTCTAGATCAGCAGAGCGGTGTTTGCTTACAATCCCAGATACTGGGGAGGTTGAGGTGGGAGGACTGTGAGTTTGAGATCAGCCTGGGCGACTTAATGAGGCACCCAACTCAAAGAAACACAACAAAACTCCTATGATCTAACTTTGTTCTTTGTTCCAGTGTATCTACTTTTAGGAACTTTTCTACAGAAAGAAGACAATGGGAAAATAGGACAAAAAAGGAAAAAAAATAACGCTTCTGAGGAAAAAGGGTATCATGAAACTCAACGTGATTCTGCTGAGCAAAACCTAGAAAGAACTGAAAGTTAAATGCAAATTACTATTTCATTTCCTTAGGTTAATGACAGTAGATTACAAACCTAAAGATGTGTGGCTCACACAGTGCAGCTTTGAAATACAATCGTTAAAAAGAAGCGGGGCAAGCAACTAACCAAGTACAAGTAGCTGAGTCAGGGCCGTTCCGAGTTGAAGCAGTCACAGTTGTGTGACAGACAGGAGGCTTAGTTATGTTCTCAAACCCACCAAAAGCACAGGCACCCTTCCCATACTCCTCTACAAGGCGCTGATACCACTGCTCCTGCACCTCGGCACCTCTTCCTGTACTTGACTCCCTCATATATTTCACATAAAGTTTATCATCCTAGCCACTGTAAGTATACAGTTCAGTGAATACAGGGGAGTATGGTGGAACATGCTTTTAAACCCAACTTTCAGCAGGCTGAGGCAGGATTACTACAAGTTTGAGTCCAGCTTGGGCTACATAGTGAGTTCAAGGCCACGCTGAACTACACAGCTAGACTCTGTCTCAAACAACAAAAAAACCCCAAGTATGTGTTTATGTATATATTTTTTCTTTTACACAAGTAGGTACGTTGTATTACATATACTGTCCTTAAATTTCACAATTTGACTATTCATTTACTTGCTGACAGACATATGGGTTGTCCGCAGTGTTTGGCTACTATGAAAAAAGCTGCTATGAGCATTTCTGTAAAGTATTTTCATTTTTCTTAAGTAATATCTATAAATGAAACTGTTGCCTCAATTGGCAAGTGTGTGTTTACTTTAGTGCTAATATTTTACACTTCCATCAGCAACGTATGAGAGTTAAGTCGTTCTACATCCTCCTTACATGAGGTATTAATGATCTTTTAAATTTTAGCCATTTTGATGGATACACAGTGGTATCTCTTTATAGTTTTCATTTTCATTTTTTCCAATGACTGGTACTGAACGTCGATATATGTACTTTTGTGAGGTGTCTGACTTAAAAAGTTCTGTATACAACTGTGGATAGAAGTGTTCTCTCAGATATACGTATTGCAGTATTTTCTTCCTACAACTTGCTTTAATTGTTCTGGATTGAATCTTAAACATTCTCCCAGAGGTCCATATGCTAGCGGCTTGGCTGGGTGGTGAACCTGTGGCAAACGTGCTGCCGCTGTTTGTTATCACTGAAAGCTCTAAAAGGTTCGCCATCACTACTCCAGAAGTAGGGGCCTAGTGGTTGGAAGTTAGGCCACTGGAAGAACGCCCTTGAAGGGGCTGCTGGAACCACTTCCTATATACCACGAGATGAGCAGCTCTTCCTCTATGCACTTTCATCATGATATTCTGTACTACCACAGGCCCTTAACTAACGGAACCACTGACCATGGAATGAAATTGTAACAGAAAATGACCCCTCCAGCCAAACTTCAGTTTCTTAGTTGCCCAGGTTCTGTTGCAGTTCCTGTTGCTTCTGTCGCAGAAACGGCTGATCACTATGATGCATACTGTAAGGACCAATCAAAGACAGCCAAGTACTCAACTTCGGTACACCAGCCCCCCTTTTGCAACCCCATAAAAACCTCCCTTTGAGGCCCGACATTTTGAGGGACAACTGATTCCCTGTCATTGCCTGTCTGACATTAAATAAATCTGTCTCCAAATCCTTGGTGGTGTTTCAGTGTTTCTGCTTACCATTGCGAAACCAAAAGCTAAAATAAACTTTTTTTGGTAGTGGTTATTGAACCCAGGGCCACACCCTGAGCAAGATTCTCAGGCTTTTTTATTTGTTTTTAAAGACAGGGTCTTATTGCTGGGCGTGGTGGCATATACCTGTAATCCCAGCAGCCAGAAGGTTAAAGCAGGAGGATCACACATACAAGGTGAGCCTGGCATACACAGCAAGACCCCAAAGAAACTAACAGTTGCCCAGGCTGGCCTCTAACCTGTGATTATTCCACCTCAGATTCTCAAGTAACTGCAATTATAGGCATGCACAACTGTGTCAGGCTTCAAGTTTTTTTGGTTTTTTTTGGTACCAGAAATTGAACTCAGGACCTTGAGCTTGCCAGGCAGGTGCTTGTGCCACTGAGCTATATCCCTGGCCCTCTGGCTCCACATTTTTATGTTTCAATTTTCGTATCAGTCCCTGTAAGCATTTATCCAATTTATAAATGAAACTAAGGGCCAGAGAAGTTAAATATCCCGCCTGAGAATATTCAGCCAGAAACCCCAATACACATTTCTACTCACAGGATTAAATTTTTCCTCCTCCTCTACACTTTTAGAATTTTCACTCTTTTCTTCTTCATTTTGTTGTGCTGCGTATCGCAAAATCCACTCTTTCATATTCACTTCCACATTTTTTTCTTCCTTTTTTGGCTAGAAAGAGAAAAAAAATCTGAAAAGCTGAAGTTAGAAAATGTCAAAACTATCAAGGGTCTGCTTTTACAATTCCTGCTAAAACACGGTAGACACATAAAAGTCTGTAAGTCATATTCTTTATTATTCAGTGAAGGATAAACTAAACACAATCCTATTTTAAGAAATCTAAACTTGCAAAACCAATAATATATTTGGGGTAAAGGGATAAATGGAATAAAAGGAATTTTAATAAAATCTAGTGTTATCCCTTGAAAACAGAAGTGTTATAAGGATACCTAAATAGATGTATGATCATTTGTAGAGGACGATGCCTTAATGAACTACACCTCCCAGGACCTGCATCCTCCTAAGGCTTTCAGGGACTCTGGCCTTGGCCATGTGAGTTGCGTAAACCAATGCAGGGGTCTGATAAGAATTTGTACACTGGGGCTCACCATTTTCAAATACAGTTGGTCCTCCATATGTGTGGATTTAACCAACCCTCACAAAATATTCAGAAAGTTACATCTGCACTGAACATATAGCTTTTTCCTGTCATATTTCCCACACAATATAGTATAACAACTATTTAACATAGCATTGACATTAGAAGTCTGACTCCTTGGAGATCATCAGAAGGGAAGAAGTCCAAGCTAATCATAGGCAGTGACCACATAGGGAAAGGATGGCTGCTGGTCTCCACAGAGTCCCAAGTTAGGTGAGTAAGGCGCCACTGGGGATGTTCCAGCCCTAGCAGGTAACCTCTCTGAGCACAGCCCAGACTGCAAAGTCATGAGAAATAATACACTGTCAGTTCAAACCAGAACCCTTTGGGATGATTAGTTATGCAGTAATAGAAAACTGAGATACTCACTGAAAGTCTGGCAAACCATTTAGTTGTTTTTAAGAAGTAAAAATATAGAAACTTCATATTCATATTCTTATATATTACATGTGTTTCATTCTGATTATATAAAGCTTGAAAAGTTTACTTTTTCAATTACCTTAATCTTATGCTCTTCTTCTGCTTTTTTGGTTTTAATCTGCAGTGGAGGTGAAACAGTAGCTTGTATTTGAGGAGACTGAAACTTTGGCCTATTTTTAGGTTGTTGCTCTTCAAATTCCTGACTGAATCCTTCAGGCAGTGCATCTGAAGATAAAACAAAGTGTGTTGAAAATAAACATGCAGACAACACATAAAAGGACACAAATACTTGTTAATCACACCAAGCCCTGCCATGACCTGGTGTGCCTGCCTCTCTTCCGTCCTTTCTCGCCCGAGCAATCCGCTGGACCTGGGTGTGTGTGCTGCACTAGAAATGGGCGCACGCATCAGATGACAGTGAGCCGCCCTTTACTCAATGCACTTACTTCAGCCTGTCTGAGGCGCCTAAATTTTCATTAAAAGATCTCCACCCCTCCCATTCTTTTGCTTTGTTACAGTAAGCAGTAGATTGTTGTTGTTGTTATTAAATTTATTGGTACAGTTTAGAAATTCCTAATGATCACATTCATCATAGGGAATTTGTACCTGTGTATGAGATATCTTGACTCCTTTCTCCCCAATCTCCTCTCCTCTCCTTCAACCCCACTTCCTCTCCTTATTTACAGACTTTGTGGCTATTTTATCCCTCTTTTACCATTTTTTTCTTTTCCCTTACTTTCCCCGACTAACCTCCCTAGTTCCTCTTTCTTTTTAACAATTTCTTCCTATTTCACAATACCCATTATACACTTTGGTCCTGATTTACGCTTTCGGTTTCTCACACCAGAGAAACAATGCAATATTTACACGTGTGACTGATTTATTTCACTTAAAAGTATGTTCTCAAGGTGCATCCATTTTCCTAGAAATGTCTCAAGTTTATCCTTCTTTATGGCTAAGTAATTACAGTGTATTAAAAAAAACACATCTTTTTGATTTATTCCTTGGTTGATGGGCATTTGGGTTGTTTCCAAGGTTTAGCTATTACAAAGTGTGCTGCTATAAACATGGGTGTGAATATATCACTGTGGTATGATGTTTTTAATTCTTCTGGGGAGATTCTCAAAAGGGGAACAGGTGGGTCAAATGGAACCTCTAATCCTAGTTTTTTGAGGAATCTCCACACTGATTTCCACATTGCTTGCACTAGTCTACACCCCCACTAGCAGTGGAGAAGGGTTTCTTTTTCCCCAAATCCCCTCCAGCATTTGCTATTGGTTGATTTCTTGATGATTGCCATTATTTCTGGAGTGAGATGGAATCTCAGTGTTGTTTTAATTTGCATCTCTTGAATGGTGGTAGTATTCTTAATCTGTCACAAAAGCTATCTATGGCTTACACGCTTGCAAAAGATTAAAGCCATGCCTCTGTTTAATCGAATATTTATATCCAAGGACAGCCCTAATTTCTAAATCAAAACCTGAAAGACACAGACTAATAGGTTTTAGACAGGCAAAGTTTGAGAATGTGCATTGTAAAATGACTATAAGCAACTGTTTATTTCTAAAATTAATTAATTAATTAATTTAATTTTGTGGTGCTGGGGATCATGCCCAGAGCTTGTGCATACAAGGCAAGAACTACCACTGAGCCACATCCCCAGATCCTAACAACTGTTTATAAGCAACACACAAAAAAAGAAATTGCTTGCACAGACCACAACTTCTAAGCAGAATATAATGCAAAGAATTAAATTAAGAACATTTAAATAGTAAATAATTATAATGGTGAAAAGTTTTAAGTACAAGCCAAAGGATGATATAAATACCAAAACTATTTCAAAGTATTTTAGAAACTGGAAGAATTTAATGACAGAATTGCTTACCATCTGAAAGGTTTAAACAGAGCCAATCCAAAGCAGAATGAAGATCACCTCCATGCAAGAGTGTATTGGTCATGGCATCTTCAATGTCCTTAGTCTTAAATGAAAATGCTTGTAAAGCCATGTATAAATCCTATGAAATGAAAACATAAAAAAAGCCTCACTTGTCAATTTTCTCTTTTATTCCTAATTTTATTTTCATTCATTTTAAACCAAAAACTGACCAATTCATAATTTTAAAAATAGTTTTTTTTGGGGAGTGGAAAGGAGTTGTAGCTTAGTGGTAGAGTGCTTGCTTAACATGCATAAGGTCTTGATTTAAGTGTTTAAGCTCTAGCACTACAAACACACACACACACACACACACACACACACACAATCTCCCCATTCCCCAAATAAAAAAAGTTAAATGTGTTCAACATAGTGAGATTTTGGGAACTACAAATATATATATTTTTATCATCTAAAGGTATTCTTTATAGTGCAGTACATTTACTTCAGTTATTTTCTTATACTTTTATATAAAATGTTTCAGTTAACATTATAACATAGGCATCCTCTCAAATTATTAGAAACTCTTTACTGCTCTTTTAATAGTTAAATAATATACCATTGACTACATTTTCCTATGAATGAACACTTAGGATTTATTTTATTACAAGCAGAGTTCCAATGACATCTTTATATATAAAGCATTTTGATATATTCTTGACAATAACATCTTCATAGAGGGGCAGAACTGGGTTCAAATATGACTCTGCTCACTGGTATTTATTAATTACTAACCTTAGGCTATAACTTGTCATCTTTCCAAGCCTCAATTCTTTAAACAATAGAGGCTGAATACATCTACTTTGTAGGATTTTCATCACAGAGAAACGTAAGTAAAGTACCTCGCAGAGTCTAACACATAATGCAATTTGGGGAATGTAATTTAGTTTTCCAATTATCATTTCATTGTGAAATTATATTATGCATGGATTCTCTGTTCTTGGAGATGCAAGCCATCTATATGAGATCTTAATGGAAGCTGAAAAAAACATTTTCATCCCATCTGCAAGGGTCTTAAAAATGCCCCACTAAAACTAAGGAACTTTAAAAAAAGTTTGCAAAATACCTGTAATTTTTTGGCAGTAAGTCTTCCAGAAATCACCCCCTTGTCATTATTTTGCTTTTTATGTTCATTGATCACACCAATAATTCTTTGCTCTAGCTTGTTATTAATTACCACCTGTTGAAGCCAAAACGGTTATAGCAATTAGAAGCTAAACTTTAAGAAAAATTAGATGAAAAATCATTTTTTATATTCCTGTCAAACAAGCCCAAAATTTCAGCTAAATGTAGTAATTTTTTTTTCTTTTGAGAACCATTCATTTGACTACAACTTAAAAAGTATGGGATATGGGAAAAAAAAGTAATGAAGTAGCATATGGAAAAAATCTTCATATGAAGCTTCTATATAGTCAGTGTCTCAAGACAGTGTCCTTGGATCACTCTTGGGCTGCTATGACAAAGATAGACTACCAAACCCTACCCTAAAGGTACTGAATCAAAATCCTTGGAATGAAATTCAGAAATCTTTAATGTAAACCAACACAAGCACAAAGCTTGACAGAATGAAGCTACACTAAAAAAGGGGAATATCACATAAAAATAAAAATTGTATCTATACATAGTATGAACAGGTAACACAAAATCCTTTGACCCAAGAGTTTGATTCTCATTTTTTGTATTAGCTACTGATGTATCTGTTCTTTAAATATTTTTAACCCAAGAATACATAAGTTTCTACCAACAAAAATACATTCTCTTTATCACCTCTCAACTGAATGCCTGCCACGAAATACAAAAATATATCTTAGGAATTCAAAGTCTGGCCAGGAAACACATATAAAGAAACAGATTATAACCTAGCATGAAAATGCTTTAGAAAGATATATTCAGAGCTGACAGATCCAAGACAACTGACGTGGTGAGTTATGTAGGACTTCATGAGGTCAGAGGTGGCAAACAAAAAGGAGAAAGTGAGGTACTCTAGGTAGAGAGCAAACTGGGAAAGTCTGAGGTCATAAAATCATGTGGAATTTGGGAGAACAAAGAATGACCCGTGAACTAATGTTTCAAGTGGAGAAGAGTAATGGAGAGAGGAGGAAGGAAAAATATTCTAAGTTAGAGCCGAAAGCATGCAGATGCCATGCTTAGAAATTTGTGCACAACATATGTGCACAATTACTTCTATTTAGTAAGAACAGCCCTTCAATTACTATATAAAAATATATTATTATTTTTCTATAGTTAAGGATATGTCATTTTTAAAAAGTGTATTTCTTGAAACAGCTCAATACCTTGGGTTACTTACTTTCAAAATAGATTTATCCAGATTTGCAGGACCACCAGTATCATTTGAAGAATTAAAACTATAGATTTTTGGACCTGTATATAATAGACAACAAATAGTCAAGGCCATTTAATGATTAGTATCCATTGTACTATTTTTCCTCTAAAAATTGCTAGGCATCAAATATTTAATTTCCGCAGTCCCTCACTTCACCACATGAGTCAATGTAGTTGTCAGCAATGTTCCTTCTAAACTGTTTTACAAATTACCATTCTTCTAGTTTAACTACTTTCTCCTAAAATATGAATCCCTAATTACCTTTTAGGTTAAATCTATGTGCATCTTCACATTTTTTATTTTAATCAGATGCTTTTCTTTCTGGCACTTAGAGGAAGCTCTAAGACTTCTTGGATACTATCAGACTGTTGGCAGAGATGGGTAATTCCAAAGAGGAAGTACTGCTCCCCAGAAGTGAGATGCTACGTGAAAAGAGAGATGGGAGTCCTAGCTCTTCTCCTCAGACTTAAGTCCAAAGGTAGCTGTATTAGTTTTCTAAAGTTGTCATAGCAAATCACCACAAATCTGATGGGTGAATACGCCCAGGAATTTATTCTTTCAACCACAATTCTGGAGCATAGAAGTTCAAAGTGAACACGTGAACGGGACCATGTTCCCTCTGAGGGTTTTAGGCAAGAATACATCACAGTTTCTTCTAGCCCATGTTTGCCCCAGGTGCTGTGTGGCTTATTAGTAATGTAACTGTAGTTGCCGCCTCTCTTATACTGCCTTCTTCCCTATCTCTAAATGTCCAAATCTCCCCACTTTCTTCCTCATGCCAATAGTCACTGGATTTAGGCCCAGCCTAAATATAGGATAATTTCATCTCAAGATCTCCAATTACAGCTGTAAAGACTCTTTCCAAATAAGATCTTATTTCTGAGGTTCCAGGTAGACACAGGTATTTTAGGGGTACACTACTTCCTCAATGCACTAAAGTTGTCACATCTGTTCCAAGCAACAGGAACATTATCTATCTTCAGTCATCTAACAATGAGTAAAAGGGAGAAATAAATACCGTTTTCACACTTTTGGTCTCATTGCTCTTTCCTTTCTTCAAAATCATTGAGAATCCAAATAATTTTTATGTAGGTTATACCTACTGAATTATTTTGCCACATTATAAATTAAAAGTGAGAATTTCATTATTTGTGAGATCACTACTAAATGTAGCAACCCCAGCATATATATTAATATAGATTAAACTTTTAGTAAATATATCATTACTTAATGTTTTCCAGTTTAGTAATTTCTTTAACTCAGGGCTCCACATAGCAAATCTCCTTCTTTTTCTTTCTCTTTCAGTCTGCCCCCCCCCCCCCACTATGTACAGTGGTTTAGGACAGCTTTGAACTTACTATGTAGCCCAGGCTGGCTCTGAACTTGCACCTATCCTCTTGCCTCAGCCTCCAGTATGCTGGGATTGCAGGTGTATGCCACCATGCTGGGCAGCAAATCTCTTTAATGTCTGCTATTTTGGTCTGCTCAAACTGCCATAATGAAACACTATAGCCTTCTGAGTGATTTAGCAAAACTTGATTTCTTATAGTTCCGGAGGCTGGGAAGTACAAGTTCAAGGTGACAGCTGCACACTTTTCGTCCTGAGCCACCTTCTCTGGGTTTGTAGGTTGGCTACTATCTTGCTGTATCTTCATGAGTCTTTCTCCATTCTTCCTTGGACAGAGATACAATGCTTAGGTGTCTCTGATAAGGATCCCACACATATGACCTCGTTTAACTGTAATCACTTCCTTAGAGCCCTTATCTCCAAATACAGCCACACTGTGGACTAGAGGTTTAATACATGAAACTTTGGGAGACAATTAATCCACTTTGGCTTATGTACTCAATTTGCTGTAATAATACACATCTGCTATATTCACTGGGTAGAAATCAGGGTCCCTAAATGTGGGCATGTTTTAAATGTTAAACAACAACCTAAGGAACTGAAGCAATTATGACATTTTACCATAGAGATATCATCAGTTAAACAAGTAAGGGTCTATCATTTCTTAATTCTTCCTAAAACATGTTGATACATGATATTCAACCAGAACGAATAATGATTCTAGGATTTGGAACTCACTTTGAAGTTTTTTTTCATGGTACTGGCGATTGAACACAAGGTCTTCACACTGAGCTACATCTCTATCTTCAAATTGCTAACTTTCCCTGGTTGGGCTCAAACTTGAAATTCTTCTGTCTCAATGTCCCAGGTGCTGGAATACAAGTGTAAACCACCGCGCCTGCGAGCTGCCAATTCAGAATGTCAGCCTGACAGCTTTGCAAGCCAGGCTTTAACTGTTACACAGGGAAAACTGAAGGTGCCAGAAGAACACAGATACTCAAACTCGTTAAACCAATTAACTCTCATTCTGAATACAATTTTAAGTCAATAGGCCATGGAATAAAGTTGGATCCCACAATTAAAGTGCATAAGATTTCTGACAGTGCCTTTCCTTAGTACATAGAGGCCTCTTTTCATAAGCTTTGGAAGTAAGGATGATAGTATGTATAGTCTGCAAAGCAAAAGTACTATGAATACCAAATTTACAAGCGAAAGGTCGTGGAACAATGCAACATGTAAAATTGCCTCTTAGAAGTATTTATTATACTGAAATTGAAGACAAGTAAACTAAGTCATTACCTTAGGTTGACACAGCTAATTACAAAAACTACTACCACAGTCAGTTTCCTATTGCCCTATATGCTATTAGAAATATCCCTTTTACACTACCTTGTATGCTATTTCAAACCATGATGTTAGTGACTTACCAGCACTAAGACACTTCCTGAATTGTTAGCACCCTAGTTCCCTTCTGATCAATAGTGCATTCATCTGCAAAAAGGTTAACCTACCCAGGGATTTATAACCACGAACTATGGTTGTTAATAAGACCCAGTCCCTGTTCTCACAGGGCTTATATTCCAGAGTAATATAATTACCAAGGAACAAATTACCAAAGCAAACTAAAATAATACGTGCCAAGGGAATAAATCAGAGTGAACTGATACAATCTGTGCGGTTAGACCCTGTGAGGAAGGACATGCGGCCAGAGCTTTGGAGCTCATTTTAGGATGTACATCAGTTAATGTCCGTTGGCTGCTCAGCACCAACTCCTGTGCCCCCATTCCTGCTGCACTTGGTTTCACCCCTTCCTAGACCTCTGATCTCATGTAACACGGTCGCTCTCTCAGGCCACCTGCAGGTGGTTTTCCTGTAATAGGTCACTCTTGTTGTAGCCTTGGAATCTTGGCACTGTTCTCTCTGCCTCAATACAGACTCCAGACTTCCCAACAGCGAGTCGGCCGGAATGTCTCCTATGGGAAGCCATTCCTGTTCCAACCCAAAATACAGCTCACCACATCTGTCCTTTACCAAGTCACTGGTTTTCATCCTTCACATAATGTTTTGATGACACTCCCTCAACATATTTAGAATAGTTTTTATGAATTTATGATGTGTCTCCCAGTATTACTTCTTGGATTTAAAATTTCAAATAACTTCAAAGATTCCCAGAAACACAAGCCTTTTGCTTAGATTAAAAAAAAAAAAAAACTGAAACTCTATTTTGATCTGATTCACACTTTGGCAAAGCAGCTGAGCTAATTATAAGTGGGCTAAAGGTGGAAGCAGGTTTTTTTTTGGAGATGGAGTCCAGGCTGTCTTTGAACTCACAGCAACAGTCCTGTCCCAGCTTACTAAATGTTGGGATTACAGGCACCTGCCTGGCTAGGTAGAGGCACTTCTAAGGCAAAGACACAGAAACAGAAAGGAAAAGTGGAGAACTGAAAGGGAGCACAGGTGCTGCTATTTCTAGAACATGCAAGCCACGCCCCTCAAGGCCTTCACTGTACTCTCCACCCTGGAAGGCCCTACCCAGATACTAACTTACATGTCTCCTTTGCTCAAATATCACTTCTGGGTGATGTCTTCTGACCATCCTCTTCAAAAATGATATTCTTTCTTCCCTTCTCTCTTTACCTACCACTTAGCATCAGTAAATGCAGAAGAAATTTTGCTTATCTTCTGGTCCCCTAAAATAAGTCTCCAACTTGCCCTACTCCTGACTCTGCTATAATGAAAGATCTTTGAAACAGTGTTTTCTTCCTGTGGTGTCCTCAGTGCCTAAAATTTTTCTTAGTATGTTAATAGCTCTTCAAACATTTCTTGAGAAACAAATGAATCTAACAGGAATGGCAAGAATACCCAAAATTGTGTCAAGAGCCAGTTGGGGGCACCAGTAGTTTCTGACCTTTAGACTACAGCACATTTTGACAAACTGTGCTGTGTATGATCCTTCTTAGTATCTGAAAAGATAGGGAGGAGCAGAAATACCTGTGCATATATTGGGAACTCCAAAGTCCTGCAAACTTCCTCACTTTTTTCCTCCAAAAAAGGCCTATTACGTTTTCTAAAAATACTCAAAAAAGAAAAATTAAAACTTCACTACATATTTAGTAGATAACTGCTTCTTTTTCTCTTTTGATTTCTTGCTTTTAATAATGCCTTTGAATTTTTCTTTACCATTTATCCAAAGAATTTTTAGATATTAGCACATTTCCATTACATCCTATTATTTTGTAGGATATATAAAATGTATAGCTCCTCGTGTACCATAGAGCAAATCCTACCTATCAAAAACAATGATACCAACAACCACGGTACAAGGGTCCTGTATATCAGAGACAGTTCAAAAAGGAGGTAGCCAGGCACAGCGGCACATACTTGTAATCCCAGCGCTTGGGAGACCGATGCAAGAGAATCACAAGTTTGAGTCCTGCCTGAGCGATTTAGCCAGACCCTGTCTCAAAACAAAACAAACCCAAATTTAAAGTGCTGGGAATATACTTCACTGGTAGAGTATCCTGGGATTTGATTCATGGTGCAGAAAAAAAAGGGGGGGATGATATTCAAAGAATATATTATATGATTTGGGTAGACAGTGTTACGGATAAGCAGCATTTCATGAAGAGAAAATTACAGTAAGCTAACAGTTCCCTTTGGAGCAATGGAAACACACCAGATTTGCTATAGCTGAAAATAAGGCTTAGTAAAAAGGTTGGAAGGAGGGCCTTCCACGGGACCTGCGAGGTTTGGGTTTTACTGCAAAGTCAGGGGGCACACTACAGAAGAAATGGCAAGTGGTACAACCAGCGCGGCATCTCTTGAAGACCGAGCTGATGCTGGTGTCAGACAGGCTGGAAGAGGCAAAAGAGCAAAGCTGGGAGGACCTATTACATGGCTCTGCTAGTGCTCCAGGGCTTCATGTGAATCTTCACTGTTCCAACCACATGTCAGAAGTGAGAGGGTGTAGCAGAAAGATACGTAAGTGAGGAATGCACAGCGCCATGGCCACAGATTGAATGCACACAAGGAAGGAAAGCATTCAAAGTGTATTTGATCTTCGACAAACAGGAATTTGGAAAAACAGCAACAAAGGAAGGGGGGGAAATTGGTGTAGTATTAGCCATGTTAAACTAGAGATGCTTACAAAAAAGAAAAAAACACAAACAGTTCAGATAAATGTTGAAATGCCTGACTAGAGCTTGGGAGCAAGACCAGTATATGTTGCTTGTAAAGTTGCCTTCGATGCAAGGACAGAAGTAATGGAACTAGATGAACTCTCTTAGGAGAGCTGGAGATGGAAACTATACTGCCGAGGACACCTGTGGAAAGGGTCACATTTGGGGACTGGAGAAAAGAAAAGCCAAAGAATACAACAAATGACTATCAGAAAAATCAAAGAATTCAGACACGTCAGTAAAAGACAAAGGGAAAGTAAATCTGATGTTGATCAACGGAGTAAAACTGCCACAGAACAAAGAAAAAGTCCATGTATTTGTAATTACAAGCACAATAACTCTGTAGTTAAAAGATTACACCAAATTGCACAGCAAATAAGTATTATCTAAGCCCAGTGAGGTGGTGTACACGTCACCCCAGCACTTGGGAGGCTGAGGCAGGAGGATTGCCTTGAGTTTGAGGCCAGCCTGGGCTACATAGTGAGTTCAAAGCCAGCCTGGACTACCTAGTGAGATCCTGTCTCCAAAAAACCAAAACCAAACCAAAACAAAAACTAAAAAACCCCAGACAAACAAAAAGAAGTATCATCCAAGTTTTAGGTCAAAAATTGGTATTTGGGCCCGGTGTGGTGGCTCACACCTGTAATCCCAGCACTTGGGAGGCTCGAACAGGAAGATCGCTGTGCGCTCGGAGACCAGCCTGGGCTACAAAGTGAGCTCAAGGCCAGCCTGAAGTGCATAGCGAAATCCTGTCAGAAAGACCAAAAAAAAAAAAAAAATGCGGATTTGCCTATTTATCCAGTCTCATGCCTTTTCTCCCTTTGGCAGTGTCTGCATTTTATGACCTCCTCAAGACCCCCAAGCTCTGTTTTGATTCAAGATCTTTGCACATTTTGTCCTTGGGTCTCCCTGGTACAATACACTATTTTCATCAGTGGTTTACAAAGTTAATCCCTTTCCATCTGCAATGGTCGATACATTGTGTCAATTTGAAAAGTTTATAAATTTAACTAAAGCTAAGGCAGCAGGGGGCCAGGTCTCTCACTTTGTAAACATGCTCATCCCACACAAGAGCACCGGGAGATGACGTCAGCGCTGCACCCCCCCCCACCCCCCCACCCCGCCTTGGAGTTGAGGTAGCTGCTTACTATGTAAGGGAGGAAAAGACGCTCGCTCTCCCCTTTTCGCTCTTGCTGTTTCTGCCACCTTTAACTATGCCCTTCACCATGCCACCCTGCCTTGGAGCCTGATGATTATGGACTGAAAGCTCCACAGACTGTAAGCTAAATAAACTTTTCCTTCTTTAATTTTGGGTGTCAACCAGAGAAAACTAAGAAATACACCATCCTTGTGATCTGAACTGTCGCTTTTTCAGGCCATCCATCATTCCTGCTCTTATCTAGTAAAAATTAGGTTATCTTGTTTAACTCTTCTCAGGATTTTCTCTGTGGCATTTATCAATCATAAAGCCGCGCATCTGTGTGATTAGCTAATAACTAGCTCCAGTATTAGACTGGCAAGCCGCATGAGAAGTAATATGTCTATTTTGCTCATCTCATTTCCAACATTGTAGCAGACACATGGCAAATATTTGTATATACACACATATATGTATAAATTATATATACAAACATGCTGAATAAGTATTTGTTGATGAACACCCCATTAAGAACAAGCAAACACAAGAGAATATAATTTTCATCTGCAGCAGGGGTTGGTCATCGCTAAGTTATCAAACCAACTGTCAGAGCGAGCAAAAATGCAAACTGCAGAAAACAGTGCAGATAATTTTAAAATCGGTCACACTCATGTTCAGGGAACGCTGTACTTCTTAGTCAGTACTGATTTTTCCAGAACACACAGAGGCGCTACCTCGTTGCTGAAACGCACTGTATGTGTTCTCGGAAGGAGAAAAGCGTGATCAGAAGGGAGACGCTAGGTTGCAACAGGACCACCATCAGAACTGTGCAGTCCTAATATACTTAGACCGATGTTCATAAAGGACACCCCTGGAGAGCTAGCAGCCCCGGGTGTAGGAAAACCGAATGCTGAGCCCAAGGGTCTGAGTGGGTTTGAAGGCTTGCCTCGGGAGAAGGAGCAAGATCTCAGCGCGGATAACTAGGAGCCGCGTGACACGTTGTACCTTGCTTGACTCGGGACTCCCGGGCGCTGGGAGCGACGGCGGGGGTCTGCCTGGCCACCGGCTTCTGGCTTTGGGCTTCCCCGGCAGCTCCGGCCTCGGTAGATTTGGCTCTGGAAGCAGACAGGGCGGCCCGCACGGCCGCGGCTCCCGGGGTCTTGTGTTTCTTGTTCTTGCCACCCATGTTACAGCCTTGGCAGAAGACTCTCCCAGGTCCACGCTCCGGCTCTCCTACAGCGAAACGCTGGAGACCACTTCACGCAGCTCCCTCCCTGCCAACGAGGGTGCTCCATCCGGGCTCCTCTGGTCCGGGTGTCTGCTGCTTCGCAATTGGCCTGATTCTCCAGACTCCGCCTCCTCGCTATACTCTCCCAACCCCACGGAACCTGACGCGTGCCGGGTGAGGTGTACGGGGTACTCTCTCTAGCTCCTGATCTGCCTACCCAGCAGTAATCGGAAAGGAGAAACAAAACAAAACAACCCAAGGAACAGCAAACAAAACAGAAACAAAACAAAAAAGCTCAAGTGGCCTTGCGACTTGATTACGTTTGTCTTCTACGCGCCACTGTGGCGCCTTCACTTGGCGTCACTGCGAGTGCCATCGCGGGGCACTGTGGGTAGGACGGAGATTAGGTCTTGCTCCTTCGAAAGATGGCGGATGCTTTTGGGGATGAGCTTTTCACCGTGTTCGAAGACGAATCAACTAGTGAAGCTGGAAGCAAGAAAGACAAAGAAAAAGAGAAGGGGAAATGGAAAGGACCGCCAGGATCTGCAGAAAAGGGCGGGTAAGGAAGACGTCCAGGTTGTTTTTATTTAGAATGTTGATTGTGGAAACAGGTATTAGCTTTTCCTGGTGTCCTTGTCCGGAGGCAGCGTGAGCTCCCGCCGCGGCGCTTCCTTAGACGCATGTTGCCGACTACTCCTACGTTTGGCGGAGGATAGCGTGGTTTTTCTTGGTGTTGTGTATGGGACGTAGTCTTTAATAAGTAGGAATAATGACTAGCTGAGTACAGGGAGAGCGAATTTAGAAAGAAGTGTCTCGGAGAGGAAAGGGCAAGAAGAAATAAGGGAGGGGAATCTACTGTTAAACTAGTTTTCTCGTCCATAAAGTGGAGATTCTCAGTGTTTACCGTTGGAGTTGATGTGACGATTGAATGAGATGTGTAAAGTGACTAACAATATCTATCACGTTGTGAAGTTAAATGCTAGATACGGTGAGCTTGTTTGGGGAAATTTAAAAACTACTGGACCCTACAATACATATGGTCGCCATAAAATGTAAAGATCTATGTGTGGAACAAAGAAAAGATATTACTTGATTTTAGGTAAAGTAAGGAGGTTCACTGTTAACGAAATTTACTCTGCTTTGCGAAGAGATACCCAGTAGGTGAATGAGTTAAATTAGGCATGATTGTGCCCTCAAGACAGGTTTTTTCTAGGTAAAGAGATGAGAGCAATACAATTCAAGCTGTTAGCAGTAAAGTTGTTGCAGTATGTGTTAGTACCTGACATTAAGTAGTGTGTAAAATTTAGAAAAGGGAGATTCCTGTTCGAAATGTGCAGGAGACCATTAGATGCAACAGGATATTCTGGATTGAGAAATTGTAAATTAATGGTGCCAAGATTTTTTTTTTTTTACAGCACAAATTAGGCGAAAGGGGGCTCTTTGCTTTTGTAGTACCAGAGATACGGCTGAGAAAAATTTTGCTTTTATCGTACTTCCTTTATACGCAATAGAGCACTACTCAGACGTGAAGAAGGATAAATTCGGGTCATTGGTAAGAAAATATAAGAATCTTTTTAAACCATAATTCTAAGTGAAATAAATCAGACACAGAGGACAAATATTACATGGTTTCTCTTCTATGCAAAACCTAAAATATAAATAATTTAAAGAACTAAATAAAAGAGAAGGGCCAGGGATACAGCTCAGCAGCACAGGTGCCTGCCTGGCAAGCACAAGGTCCTGAGTTTGATTCCCGGTACCAAAAAAAAAAGACAAAATAAGAGAGAAACAGAAGGAAACCGGTACACTTTGTGGAGCTTGCAAGGGGATCAGGAAAAGGGAAGAAGGTAGAGTGGGTGGAGGAAGAGAAATAAAAAGATGTGATACACAGATGTACCAATTCTCCACGAGGAATATAATTATATATTGCAAAGGTATACCAACAATAAAAAACCTTAAAATATATTATATGTTGATTTTAAGGTTTTGAGGGGGTCTTGAGTATGGAATAGCGAACAGGAGTTTTAATTTTAAACATTTTTGAACGTTTTTAGAATTTTTTCCCTAACTTTATTAAACAGATGGTCTAGGAAAACTAACTTAGTAGTAGTTGGCAGAGTATATTGCAAGGACAGATGCTAATAGAAAATACATTGTTACGGCTTGTGTTTAGATTATCAGAGGTGGCTGGAGATGCCTACGGGGAGCTATAGTGACACTTAAGGCAGAATTTACAGAGAAGTGTATAAGACGAAAGGAGGTAATAGAGGGATAGCAGAAAAATAAGTGTGAAAATGTTGCATAAGAACAAAGTGGAGAATACTCTGCTGTCAGTGAGTTGAAGTAGAGTTGGGGGAAACTTTTCGGGAAAAATGAGAAAAGATGACATACAATTCCTTGTAATTCTTGTCTTCTTCCAAGACAGGAATTATTAATAATTGCCTAGTATTTAGGTGGACCACTATAGTTTGAAGACAATATATACATATATGATTTCTCATTTTGTACCTTATGTCAAAATTATTGTGGTGAAGTTGTTCTACTTGGCAGTGCAGTAAGGACAAGCTGTTTAAAAACCTTCCAAATTTAGGAGGAAATAACTTATATTTAGTTTATTAGGAAAAACGCCAAATTAGAGAAGGGAAACCCATAAGAAAGTACAGAACATTAGAGATGGAACTTTGTTTACCATCAAGATTTTATTTTAACTAGTCCTTACCTCCAGGCCAGTGGTGAGGAACTCAGGGCATACATTTGTTAGCATTGAAAGCTCTAAAAGACTATCACTATAGGCATTTTTGGAAAAATAATCCAATTTGCCTGATTTCAGCTACTGTACTATTTGTATCATAGTCATTATACATAGAATGATTCATGCCTAATCTGTGTAACACAGGAGGGCAAATCCTGGAACTTTATGAACTTGTCCTACATTTTTCATACTTTACACCAAATGGATATTTTGTAAGAAACTGAGATTTTGTTAAACTGTGTGTTGGGGATATGTGTGTGTGTGTGTGTGTGTGTGTGTGTGTAGAGGAACTCCACGTACTCACATATAACTCATCTTCAACAGTATCAAGTCATAGTCTGGTTCCATACACACTGCACCTTTTTAAAATCAAGTGTTACCCATCTTATTTTCCCCTTAATATTTCAACATTTACTTGCCCAGCAAAACTAATAACAGTTTAATATTGTTGATTACTCAATCCACGATGAGATTTTTCCTATTGTCTCAACAGTGCTTTGGTAGGTAGTTTATTGGAAGCAGGATCCAAACAAAGCCCACTTTCAGGTGTTATCTAGTAGTTTTGACCTCTCATTCTTTCAAACAAAATCAGTGTCATAAGAGAAAAAGAAATTGTTGTAGAAGAGAGGTCAAACCATCTCTGTTGTCCTGGATTTTTCCACATCCTACATTTCTTTCTTATGCGTCATTTAACTTCTCTTTTCCTCCATTATTTTCAGTAAATAGGCCTTATATCTCAATGCACATTGCTCAATTTAATGATCACTGTCCACCTATGGCTATTAATAACTGTATCACTTAAAGTATGGCTTGTCAGATAATACACATCATATCTGAAAACTTTATATGAAAAATACGTAAAATTACTCATTTTTATCCT